>SSNU01000119.1:520134-594593 GCA_012064415.1 Gyrodactylus bullatarudis | reverse complement strand
GTTCAGGCCGTTTAATATAACCGCTACCGTCATATTGTCATTGGTTAAGATACTCTTGACAGCTTCGCACATGTGCCTAGCTTTCCTCACGAACTCTTCCTCGGACAAGTCGCCTTGTGTGAACCTCATCAAGTTGATCAACTCACCGGCCGGTCTTCTCGTGCTTTTGTAGTATTCTTGTATGGTCTTCTTCATTTTTCATAATCATTGGTTGTCATTTTGTCCAGAGCGATTTCTTCAAGTGTCCGGTATCTCTCGGGGGTTAAAGATGCTAGGAAGGTCACAGCTATTAATTCCTTTGGTCTATTAAACGCGAGGCATTCGTCCTCGAATTGTCTGAAGACCCTATTAACACCTTCTATGCTTTCGGGTAACGTAATCCCATCCTCGTCGCCATGTTAAGTCGGATGACCGAACTAGTATTATCTTTGAAAAGGTCCATGATGAAAACACACGTGATATTCAGAAGGGAACAATAATAATAATATATTTTAAACAAAAGGTTTTAATCTCTATGCTTTAAAACATCTTCTACGATTTGTTTTAATATCGGTTTTAGGCACCGATATAACAACTTGAATTAAAACTAATTTCTTAATTCTCTGGAATGTTCGGTCCTTAAAAAAATCCTTTTTTACTATTCGCTCTATCATTGCCAAGTATTCACCTAATTTCTTTGTCATCACAGAATCATGGCTTAGGCCGTCGACGACTCTCGTCTTTTCCTCATTCCTGGCTACAATTTTTTCAGAGCTGATCGTGTTAATAAAATTGGTGGGGGTGTTGCTTTATTTGTCAGATGTTCTTTTGCCATTCTACAATCCTCGGCCTACTCAAATGAACCTTTTGAGCTATTACATATAAAGTTTGCAGAAGCTTCTGTGCCCCCTGTCCACCTGTTTTTAGTCTACAACCCTCCGCCTGTAAAAGCTGCCTCCGAAATCGAAATCAACTCAATAATTTCATCACTTTGTTCCAGATCTGACAATATTATTCTCTGTGGCGCTTTTAATAGACCGAACTACAATTCATCATCACAACTGGACTCCCCACTGTTCGACCTTGTGAACGATCTCGACTTGATACAAATCGTAAATTCGCCCTCTAGAGGAAAAAACTTCTTGGACCTCTGTTTCACCAATATCCATCATCTAAACTTTATTGACTCATCTATTTTCTCCAATTCGGATCATGTCTGCCTACACTTCTCTTCAATTCGGCAATCCAGTCCTCACTACGACTACTCCATCCCTCATTGGGTGACAGATCGTGAAAAATTCCTTGCTAATTTTCTTATGCTAATGGACTCTCATATTTTTTCATTTCAGAATGGGCATCCGTATTTCCACTTCAACAACTTTCATAGCATTATCAGAGCCTCCTCTAGAATCTCAATTAACTCTACAAGACCTACGATTCTTCCCCAGGATGCCTTCGAATCCAATATCTTGAACGAATTGAAAACCAATCCCAGAAGAGCATGGAACAAACTCAATTTCCTTGCTTGTCGTGAGACCAGAGCTGCAGTTAACATTAACCTCGACCCCCAGGCTCTTCAGAATCATTTTGTATCATCTTTCCAATTGTTCCAGATCCAAATAGACTTTCTCCCTGCCAATTTTAACTTTCCTCTGATATCTTCAAACCAAATCATTGATATCTTGCTGAACTCCAAATCTATCAAAAGGAAGGACATCTATAATATCTCGTTTGAGTTATTACTCTCTCTGCCCTCAATATTTTTTAATCATTTTGCTAATATTTTGAATTATTTACTTTCCTCTGGCTCTATTCCTCCGGAGTGGCTGTTAATTAAGATTGTTCCTATTCCTAAAATATCATCACCCATGTGCCCAAATGATTTTCGCCCTATTTCAAACCTCCCAATTTTTCTATCTATTATTGATAAGATTTTATTGAACTACTTTAAAACCATTGTCCCTCAAGACCTTGATCCAAGCCAATTTGGTTTTATAAAAAACAAAAGTACTGTAGTGAACTTGCTCAAATTCACAGATCACTGCTTAGACCTTAAATATAAAAATCATAAAATTGTCGTCATCTATATTGACATTGCCAAGGCTTTTGATAAGCTTCCATTCCACACTATTATTGAATCCCTGCTCAGATTTAATCCCTCGCATGCATATCTCAACCTACTCATTTCTTTCTTATCCAAGAGAAAACAGTTCACTTCCATTAATGGGAAATCTAGTTCTCTATCGAATGTTACCTCCGGTGTTCCACAAGGCTCTGCAATTGGTCCTTTCCTCTTCAATCTCGTATTTGCCCAATTACAACCTCCTTCAGACGACATCAAGTTCTTTAAATATGCGGACGACTTAAAAGTCGTTTTAAGTCATCCCTCTAAAGTGACCGAAGAATCTATTGAAATGATCATGAACTACTTGAAAACAGAACTTGAAAAGATCCACTTATCAATCAACTCCCTTAAGACAAAAATGATGCATCTGAACAATACTCCTCTCCCAACTAGCTACCAACCTTATCAAACTCATTCAATCAAGGACCTTGGTGTGTCTTACGATTACAAACTATCTTTTTCTCCACATTTGAAAATAATCAAAAGAGACTCTTTGTTCGCTATTATATCAATGAAAAATCTACTTAACTCAAACAAGCTCAGACTGCTAATGTATAAACAAGTAATTCTCCCCAAACTTGACTATGCCTCAGGATTAATCAGGAACATATCCCTAAAAAATAGCAGCGAACTGGAAAAAATTCAAAGACGTTTTCTCAGATTTAATATTGGGCCATTTTCTTATCGGATTCTCTTATCCAAGGCTGAGCTATTTCCTCTCTGGCTCAGAAGGTTGTCATTCTCCATTTCTCTACAAACCCAAAATTATGAAGAATCGTCATCCCCGTATCTAACCAGAGGTCATAAAAAATTTACATGTCTCATGAATAACACCCTCCCGGTCAAAACTATACTTAACATTGATATTCTCGCTTTGACCGGATTACAAGTCAAGACAATCTGTGCATTTATTTTTCTAAAGCTTCCAAATGATTCAGATGTTAAAAATGATTATTTTAAAAAACGTTATTTTATCCAACTCCAAGATTAAACCTACATATTTATTAACTATTATTATTTATTTTGTACTTTCAAATCATGAAATAAAGCTTTCTATATAAAATGAAAACTAAGATTAAGATTAGAATAAAAAACATTTAGATTACAAAATGAAATGAGACCCAAGAACTCTAGCTTTAACAAGCTGTATGGTCTTCCGAAAATACACAAACTGAAGCCTGGAGAAGACGAGGAATCATTACAATTTCGTCCGATACTAGACATGTGTGAATCACCAACTAGTAAGATTGCCAAATGGTTAGCGGAGATTCTAAGCCCGATTCGAAATAAAGTTTGCAAGTTTTCACTCATAGATTCGTTTGATTTTGTTGAAATTGTCAAAGACTTAAACGTGAAAGAAGATAGAATGGTATCGTTAGACGTTTCATCATTATTTACCAACGTTCTTTTGTTGGAAACAGTGAACTTTATTCGTAAAATCTCTAAGGAATTTTAAGGATTTCCAATTCCTCCCATGTTATTGAAGCGCCTATTGTTAATCTGCTGTAAAGATGTGATTTTGTCGTTTGATAACAGAATATATGTACAAACAGATGGAGTAGCTATGGGTTTCCCCTTTGGGGCCTGTCTTGGCTGAAATTTTTATGGGGAAATTGATATCAAGTCCTCTCGCTCGACTCATATCACAGACCAAAATGTACATAAGATATGTGGATGATACTTTTGTGATTTTAGACAACGAAACAAACTTGAACACGGTTCTAAAAGAATTCAATGAAGTACATCCTAGTATTCAATTTACGTTGGAGGTAGAGAAGGAGAATCAGTAACCATTCATAGAAGTCCTGTTGTGTAGAAAAGAAGATGGCTCTTTGATGAGAAAATTACACAGAAAGTCAACGTTTACAGGAAAACTTTCTGAATTACAACTCATTCTCACCAAAATCAACAAAGAAAGGCTTAGTGAAATCTTTATTCAGCAGACTGGTAAAAATAGTTTCTCCTGAGTGTTTGGTGGAGGAAAATGACACACTACAACAAATATTTTTGGAGAACAATTACCCGCTAGATTTTGTGGATAAAGTGTTGAAAAATACTAACAGTAATGATGAAGCTGAAGAAGTGGACAATAAGATTGATGTGTTTCTTCCATTCAAAGGAGATGTTCTGGCGTCCACTACACCAGATAAAGTCAGACAGTGGTGCAACTCAACTTTCCAGAGAACAGAACTTAGATTCCATTTCAAATCGAGGAAAATGTTTAATAACACTACAAAAGACAAACCAAATCCCTTAATGGAATCAAATGTGGTTTATAAATTCAAATGCTTTTTCTGAGTATATTGGTCATACAACCAGGAGGTTGGAAGACAGTTTCGGAACATTTATACACAGGTGCAACAACAGTTAGGCAACACCTTAAGGAGTGTGGTGAAAAAGTTTCCCCTAAAAACTTTGAAATTCTGTATAGACAAACAGGAAACAATGTCACAGCCATTAAGACTGTATAGGCCATCTTGATCCAGAGAGAACAACCTAATCTTTGCGTCCAAAAAAAGTTCGTACAACCATCACCTTTCACTTAAAAATGACCAACATGATGAAATTAGCAATCATCTCAAAGACAAGAAATTTAGATTACCCTGATAAAAATAGTTTGGGTTCACACAATATTTCGAAAACATGTCGTATTCTTGTTCTGGCATGAGATTTTTCAAAATACCTAAGATACTTGAAACCTTGTCTGATGAATTATATTATCAGAGTTATTACTCTAACAAATTGTTAGTAACAATCACTGTAATTTTTATAATCCTTATTTTTTAAGAAATACTACACTTTTTTCTCCCCTTTCTTTTTCTACATAAGACCAATACAAGCCAGAAGACAACATGTCAGGTAACAAGCGAACAACGTTATAGTCAATCTCTGTGAGGAACTACTTGGTTCAAAATTATGATTATGAACTCTTTAAAAAGAACGCATCAACCTTGGTTTGTTCGCCTAAAGAACTTCTCACAGAAGAATTGATTTAACCTTGAATTGGTCAGGTCCTTATGAAGCTATCGAATAAAAATATTTCCATATTCATAATTTCCAATTCAGTAGGTTCGACTTTCTCAATTCGAAAAATTGACGAAATGTTTTGCAAGCTGAAAAAGCCTCTGGAATAATGTATGAGGAGCAATAAAGCAAGTTATTAACTGTATACTTAAAATTTCTATAATTGCTTGCTTTAATTATTTTAAACTTGGTTTGGCAATTGAGTGTCAGTTGCGACTCTACTTGAAAGTAATACTAATATCAAATTTTTGAGATTTTTTCGAAAGTTTCAAAGCTATGTATGTCGAAGGCAAAACTTGTTTTGGAGAAAGATTAATACATTAGTCAAGAGTTAAAAGTTTAGGAGAGAGAACGAAGAATAATGAGTGATAAATTATTCATTCTGAACACCATTTATAGACAGGAAACTCAAAGAGGAAACCGTGTTAGAATCACCAAGACTATTGGATATGAGAGGTGATGGGATGTTCGATTCGAGAACCACGATACTTGGAAAAGGAGATTCAATAGTTTGTGCAAGATGTAGTTTTTTATTGTAGATTTAAAAGCTTAAAAAAGTGTATCATCAGAACATGGTGAAAATGTCATCAAAACATTCTACATTGTCCTCAGTTTCGAATTATATTTGCATTACTAATGAGCATTGCAGAATGTTGAGAAAATTGCATAAATGGGCATCTGTTCAAAGGACTTTTTGGTTGAATTTCGTCTTTACAAGTCTGAATATTATGATGAAAACAAAAAGATTGGTGGATATCACAAGAATAACCATAAACAATAGGTAATTTAGGAAACCAGTTGTCTCATCCTGCGAAGACTTTTGTGAAATGGCATTAGTCTGAAAATACGAGGCAAGAGCACCGAAAATATGAAAAAGTTGGTGACTCTGGCCAATGATATCAAACCTTTTCCTATATAAACATTCTGGAATATGAGTGATGTAAAAAAATATTGAAGCAGATACTGATAAAAAATGTAGTTTCCAATAGAATGACTCATCTGCCGTTACATTACCATTGTACATGTAGTTCAAGACAATCATCGAATCAAAAATATAAGGAATTCCAAAAGAAATGGCCCGTAATGGACTAGTATACTTCCTCGAGGGGAACATCCTTGTGAAAGAGCAAAGAGCAAATGACAAAACAGCCAATATAAAACTCGATAAGACTATAAAAGTCCTATCTTCAGCTATGAAATAACTGTATCCATCTTGAGATTGAGTATCTGGAACGAGTTTTACAGCATAACAACAGGCAACGGCAAATGAGTATATACTTATGCCAAAATAGTCAAAAAGAAACCAAAATTGATCCATCGGAGGCTGCAAACAGCAGAATGAATGTGCAACTGCACTAAAAAAGTAACAGCAAAATGTTCCAAAATAGTTTAAGGCAACATAATAGCTAAAATTGGCACTGAAAACATAATTCATAAAGTGAGCTATGAAAAATAAAAGAGAAAGTAGATGTGTCCAAATATTGAAGGTTTCATTGTGGATTTGAAAGACTGATTGGAGAGCTTCCTTAAGGCTGAGTATTGGTCGATACCCTGTGAGGATGAAAAGACTCCTGAAGCTATCTGGGACCTCTTTATATTTATTAGAATGATAAATCAATCTCCTCATCGTATATGAAAGGTTATTCCATTTTACTAAAAAATCTACGAATGTTTGAATTAGTTCTATACCTCAATATACACATTCAAAACACAGCTGAGCAATCTTTCAATCTAAAACCTTTTTTGTTGTTTAACTACTTCAGGTCAGACATTTCAAATTTGAGAGAATATTTTAATATTGCAAATCATAGAATTCATTTTATATATTAAATATTATTACATTATTGCTATTTTATTATAATTGTAAAGAACGATTGTCGATGATTTTATAATATAAATATGAATTCATAACTTTAGTTATATTTCTCTAGAAGTAGTTTTTCAGCTGTTTCTGAAACTGTAGAATATTATGTATGATTTTGGTGGAAAAAATTAAATGGCTATATTTCATGAAAATAAATAGGATAGGACATCTCTTATAAGGTTCAATTTCGAGTTGAAGGAAAGTAAAGTTCCTGCGAGCTTTGTGCGGTCTTGCAATTTTATACTGGAGGTCAGAAAGTTTCTCACTTTGAGGCTGTTTTCATCGGTCACTTCAGAGAAATCTATTTGACCCAGCAAGTAGCGTATGGCTTCTACTTGCAAAGTATTTATTGTTGTGCTCTTGATCAGAATGGAGAAAATTGATGCAGCCTCTTTTATTGATAAATGATTCTCAAGAATACTCTCAAATATACAACTATTTATGAGTATCAAATCTAAATTGATCAGGGGCACTTTTCTTTCATCCAGGAGAGACAAAAATTTTCTTATTGTATTCTGAGCTAGACGTGTGACCTGAATGTAATTGAGGAACATACAGCCAGAGTAGATAATGGAGAAGAAACACTGCAACGTGGCATCTGACAATTGAGGAATGATTTTTTTCTTCCGACAAAATGAGTAACGGATGACCTCTTGGATGTATTGCAAAAGGGAAAAGAAGGAAAATGAATCAGCAACCTGATAGTGTCTCGTGACAAATATCCTTGAAGTTTTGCAATGAGAAATGGAAGGCTCCAGGAGAATTTTCATAAAGATTGAATTCAACTCTGATATTAGAGTCAATATCAGTCCATCATAGAATTCAGTTTTCTTTTCAAAGTCTTGAGGCAGCTTTAGTGTTGAAAAGGGAACTTGACACCAGACTAGACAGTTAATTATAAAAGTGGAACTAATATTCTTCATGACTTTGAGTAAATTCAAAATACTAAACATGATTTTCTCATTTTGTGGGTAAGAATTCGACTGCCATGCTAACTCGATAATTTTTTTTATTTCACCTTGAAGGTCGAATTCGTTGAGAAACTTCAAGTTAGTCATGCTTGATAGACCGATGAAAAGATTCTCGAGGTAAAAATTCTGAAGGTCGCACAGCCAGGAAGGTAGATCGGTGTTATTGCCAACTGAGACTCCCTCAAAGAATTGAGAGGTAGCTTTGATCTGAAAAAAAATAAATAATAATAAGATTTTGCAACATTAATACAACACAAGGTTCTACCAACGCCAAGATTAAAATTTTGATGGGATTCCTGGGACTCTTGGTGGCTTTCTATCCAAAAGTTTTGGAGAAACTCTCTCAGCTGAACTGCTGCTGTTTCCTCTTTGACAAAAGGAAGACATCTTCCAGTTAGAAAGAAATAAATGATAATGGACTGACACGTTGTCATTGAGTTTGGCTGACAAAGTTTCCTCATACACTGATTCAGAATTGGTTCGTAGTTATCATGATCAATTCGGATCATATCGAAGCATTCCCTTGATTCTAAGCAGGCCTTTTTAATGATACCGAATTTGATGTTAGCATGCGAGTTAAAGAGGCTCTCAGAGTCATAAAAGTTCAACATGAGTTGAGCATATTTTTCAATGCATTCATCAAATAGGCTGAATGATCCCTTCAACTTCCTCACGTGGCCAATGAGTTGAATGAGTGAATTGGAGAATTCAATGAAACACTTGAGTAATTGGCAAGGGTATGAGACTTGGTTACTTTGAAACATATTGTCCAAGGTTTGAGTAATCTTTGCACAGATCAGCATATTTAAATTTACCAGTCTAGTGAGCCTTTGATCAAAGGAATCCGAAATTGCAATATTTTGTTCCACAACACAATTCTCGACATCTTCACTAATGGCCTTTGCACAGCCGCCAAGGAGGTAGAGGCCATGTTCCATGTTTAGCATTTTCTCTTGTGACAGGAAGGTGTCGGAGAACTTTATCAAATCCTCTAGGGAATTGTACAAATTGCTTTCATGATTCTGGTGAAAATCTTTCAAATACTTGTAGTTGTCAACAAACCAGAGTGTCCACTCTGAACGATAATTGAACCATTTCTCCTGGTCACTACAGTCCCATTCGAGGTTAAACTTTTCAAGGCAGAGTGAATACTTTGTTTTAATAAAGTAAATTTCCAAGTATAATTCTGAGAATTGACTCATTATTTCAGTGAAGCCATGGCGAAAGAAATCTTCCAAATGGGTCCATAGGTTTATTATCAACTGGCTAATATCTTCCTCAACTGGATAAGCAACTCTGATTGTAATTAACTTGATGAATTGGATTATCACGTTGACAAAGGTTTCAATTTCAATTTTCTCGATTGGCTTTTCGGTCATTTTGCAACAAATCACTGAAATCTATTCAAGCAGGGGTGTTAATTCAAGAATTCAATAGATAAAACATAAGCTCACTCCAGTTTCAATGAAAGCAAACAAAAGATCACAACAGGAGGAGATTGTTTCAATTTCATCATATTCATTCCAGACCTTTTCCGGGCCACTAGCCATATATTGATTGATTTTGAGTTCAAGGTATTGCAACATAATTGGGATATTCTTCAAATGCACTGTAAAAGTTTGATCTGTTGCAACATAAGATTCAAATACAACCTGGAATATAGATGAATAAATAGGTAGGAGATCTCTTTTGTTGAAGGAGCTTTGATACAATTTGAGAATGACACTTTCATTTTTAACCAGGTGGAAATTGGAGAACTCTGTCATGAGAAATTTTATTACGACCAGATCAATCTCTTGAACTTCTGAAGCCAGAACTTTTCTCACAACTTCCTCCGTTATGAAGGGCATTTCTTTGTTGAACTTTCCAATAACTACAGAATATTTGGAATTATTTTGAACTGATGTCCAGAAGAAGGATACTTCATAGAGTAGTCTGTAGACACTATCAACAAGAATAGGATGATCTAAATATAAATAAGATGATTCAATTGTATCATACATTTGACAAACAAATCTGTTAAACTTTTTTGGGTGAGGGCTAAATCTGTCAGGAGACAATACGCTTGAAATTTGTACAATTTAATGCTTAGAGCATGATTGTCAACTTTGGACGCGAATTCGTCAGATTTCTTTATTAAAAAGTCTATAAGTGAGGAATCCGGACACTCGAATAAAGAAATTAACATACACTTTTTACAACAGCATTGTTCATAATCGATAAGAGAATAAATTGATAATCTCTCTGTTTAAACACTTCAATGGCTTTCCAAAGGAAAGGAATACACTGAGCTGATTCAAGATATTTTTCATATTTTGGAGGAATCTGGCCATTCTTTGCTATGTTTCCAAGAACTGATGAGAGTTCACCTTCTGAAATTTCATATTCGTTCATTTATCAACAACCGAGAAAACTTTGGATAAAATTTAAATGTTGTTTAAAACACTAGCCAATCTTAAAATAATTCAAAATGCTGTACTTTGATGATTTTATGGAAGGTAATAGATTATTTTCTAATGAAAAGCTATTGAAAATCTTCCCTCTGAGCTCAAAGACAACCTAACTACAGTCCGGCATCTTGACTTACAAACTCAAAGTATTCCATAAACTAATTTTATCCATAGATGGTCTTGAATCAATTAGAGAATCAAAAAGACTTTTCTTCGAAAATTGCAAATATGGTAGACACAATGAAATTGAACAGAACTCAGAATTCAATAAAATCGTTGGTTCTTATGAAAGAATCTCCTCTTTTGCTGATGAAAAGAAGAATATCGTTTCTGGAATTTATAGTACCGTAATTCAATAAAATGTTTATTATCATTTTTATCAAAGTACTTGAAGCTCATGAAAAAACTGGATAGTGAACTAGAGAAATTCCGCATGGAACTCGAAGCAGATAATTCCGGGATATCTGAGAGAATCGAAAAAAGTATTTTTTAGTTTTCTTATCCTCCACTTTCTAGAAATCAATGCTCTCTTTGGCAACCAAAACGGACTAGTGTCTTCCAAGTTGGAAGGTAAATAAAATTTTTTAACTTTGAAGCAGACAGGAAGCTCAAGTCGATAAATACCTCTTCAAATGGAGGCTATTCTCCATTCCTGGATCTTAATGGATCTTCGAATAGGACCTGTATTCCTGGTGATAAGCGTAATTTAAGTTTAATGTTGTCGTCGTCAACAACATCGAATAAGTCACTCAAATCTCGTACTCAAGACAAGTACTTTTCGCCTTCTACAACTCCTACTCCTCACAACAACTCCATGATTCGTCGTCAAAGTGAATGTTCCCTAGAATCTTTTAATACAATGGATCTTAGTCCATCAAACTACATGCATGGTCAAGAGGGATTCCTATTCAACGATAAAACATACATTTCACGTACATCTGCAATTGCACAGGATAAACTAAAAGATACTGATTCCAATGCTTCATCGAATGCTAACAACAATAGTAATGTAAGTCAAATCTCAAAGGTTGATCAAAATCACGAGATAATAAACTTTATGATCGATAATGCATCTCTTCTACTTTTTACCCAATTGTACATAATTTTGAATTAATTTTTCAGCGAAGAGCCAATAGAATTGCGAATTCCCGTCGATCTGTGAATCCAAAGCTAATTTTCAAGGACGAAGAGTCTACACTACTAAACTCCACTGACGTTGTCTTTTTGAATGATGATCCCCTCTCCAGCGATGCTGGCAATCAGGTTGTTCAGGATAAAAACTATCACCGATCCTCTGTTACTACCTTCTCTGATAAGCGAAGTAACAACAGTGGATTCGACGATGACAACTCCTCCATTCACAGTCAGACTTCTACTTCCTACCAAGATGGAATTACCAGTAATATCAATGTTCCCTCTATAACTGCCAATGAGAAAAAGAACAAGGCCTCCTCTGGTAATGACGACGACCTTCAACTTTATTGCTTTTGTCGTAATGTCAGCTATGGAGATATGATAGCCTGTGATAATCCCAATTGTCCTTTCGAATGGTTTCATTATGAATGTGTCGGTCTGTCTGTAGCCCCTCGAGGCCAATGGTTCTGTACTTCATGCCAGGCTAGTAACCTACAAAATAATAGCTCTAATTCTACTCAACAATTACATCATCCCAATCAGTTTACTGCAAATAATAACCCCAACAGCAACCTAAACAGTCTCATTTCCAACACTGGCAGTAATAAAAGTCAAAAGAAAAAGTCTCGACGATAATCTTCTAACCATTTATTTTTCTATCCTGTCCCAGAAATGCTCTGCAACCTTTGATAAAAATAGCTAAAAATAAACTATTTGTTTCAAGATTCATATCAAATGTTATGTCTCTATTTATTATTATTATTATTATCATTCAGAGTATTCGTGGAAAAATTCTAGCAATGTCGGATATACTTTTTCCTTAGCATCCATACCCCAGACAAAATCCAAATGATTGTAGTAATCGATGAATAGAGAATACTTGTCTACAATGCTACCATGTAAACTTTTCAAATGCTTGACATCCTGGGGACTTGAAAGCCAATCTTGACCCCCGGAGAATAGAGCTGTTGGCACTTTGATTCTCTCCAAACCATACTTGGGTGGTACAAGGCTTCCGTATTTTTTCAAGTTTAATGAAGCACCAAAATCAAGTTTCTGGAATTCATCCAACCAGCTTGCCTTAAAAATGAAATATATAAGTGTACCACTTTGGAAAACAGGTGCGAGAATAATATACCTGACAATAATGTATCATATTTTGAACAGATGTCCCGGCTGGAGTATGACTTAGGTAAATTGGTAGACGTGTCTACAGAGTAATAATATTAGATAAAGAAGACCAACTTTATTTGTATTCGGTTCATCATAACCGCTCAGGAGGTAAACAATGTTTGAGCAAAATTCATAAACTGGTTCCTTTGGGCAAACGTAGGCGCTAAGAAATTTAATCAACTCCATGGAGGGAAGGAACTCGTTGACACCGAAAAAGTCTACAAACTCATACGACCTACACAGAGGGGCTATGATTCTAATAGGACTCTTGACATGACCAATGTAGGCGACAGGGGCAAGGGCAGCCATAGCCCTAACTTTATGGGAATACTCTGGATGATCGTTAAAGAAGGCAAAAAATATTTCTGTCCCCTGAGAATGACCCACGTAGTATATAGACTCGACTTGGCTTCTGCTCGTAATATAATCAATCATGGCTGGCAGATCGTATTGAGCCATTTCATCCCATGAAAATTGCCAAAATTCACTATCTGCTGTAGTGTATTTTTCATGCGATCTCGAATATGTGTTTCCACGACTGTTAGAAAGCCAAACTTCATAGCCATAATCTGCCATAATGAAGGCTAGACTTTGGTCATTGGGATTATTTATCCAGGTATGCGCAGAATCCAAAAGACCATGTTGAAGAAGGACAACTTTTTTCACTTGAAATAAATTTTAAAGATAGAGCTACTTGGAAGATATTTTCTTGGTTGAATTCTTTGTAAAGTCAGTATGTAGCCATCCTTTGTGTGTACTCTTTCCTCAGAAACTGAATATCCTCTAACTTTTATAATTTGAGTCTTGAGAATAACAATGTTTAGACTTACAGCATTCATAAGAGTTTCTGGATCAGGAATATTTATTATTTTGTAGGATTGTGAAAGAGCCAAAAGTAAAAGTAGCGCAACCATTAACATTTTCTATTTGAATTTGTGACGTCAACTTCTTTAAAACAATTGATGTAACATGATGTTTCATTTGTTTTACTAAATAAGTGGTGGCTGAGAGAATAGCCAGATTTGGGAAAACAAAATAGGTTTATTAATTTATAAAAATAGCCTCAGAACAGAACTCTTGAATTTCTATTAGAATTTAATTTTTCTCAGGAATAGTTTTGTTTCGGTTGCCTATTTTATCCACCAATCCATGACGATCGATCATTGAACCAAGTTCTGAAAATGAGCCTGATGCCAAAATTGTGGAAGAGACATCCTCCTTCGATTTCTTGCCAAGAATCAGTATTCTATCAGCACTTTCAAGGGTTGCTTTTCTATGAGCTATTGTTATAATGCTGACAGACTCATCATTCTTGAACTCTTTAAGACTGTGGAATAGTTCATTCTCTGTGTTAGCATCCATAGCACTTGTTGCCTCATCAAAAATTATTAAGGGACATTTTTTGTAGAGAGCTCTAGCGATAAGTACCCTTTGTCTTTGGCCACCAGATAAATTATTTCCTCTCTCTCCAACTTGATAGTTCAAATTAAGTTTTCCCCCTCTTGTTGTGAAATTTGTGATTTGAGCTGCTTTGCAGACATTTTCTAGTCGAATAGTGTCGATTTCCTCTTGAATATTACCATAGATAATATTGTCGAGGATACTTCCATTAAAGAGCACATTTTCCTGCAACACTGGGGATATGAGATAATTTCGAATAAAGTTGTTTTCTAATTCCGATATATCATATCCGTTCCAATAGATTTTTCCTTGGTCAGGCTCAAACAGCTTCAAGAGCAAAGACATTATTGAAGTTTTTCCACTTCCACTAAGGCCAGTAATTGCGAGTATTTCACCCTGTTTCAACTCAAAGTTAATATCCGAAAGAATATCGTGTGTATTTTCGACAACAACTTGTGGATACTTGAAGGAAACATTGTCAAATTTTATTAAAGATCCGGTATCGTTTTCAGGATTCATTGTGAGGAACTCTGGAAAGAAGGAAAATTTTTTAAATCTGGCCTTGTTTTCATGGAAGTTTTCACAAACTTTGGACAAACTCGTCAGAATATTTCTTGATAGGAATCTCCTGGGATGCCTGTATGAACTCATCTAGGGTGATTATTTGCCAGATTCTATCACTTGAAGCCAGACCCTTCATTAGTTCTGAGTAAGCAGTGGAAATTCCTAAATTAGAGGGATATTAATTAGAATCTTCTGTCTGATAATGTCAATTTGACATACTCGAGATTGAAACTCCAACATAGCCAGAATACATGAGGTACGAGCCCAGTTGTCCAATAGATATGACGTTATTTTGAACTAGATTTCCACCATATCCAATCATGCCAAGGATAATGATATTGCCAACAAAGCCAGTCTAGAGAAGTTGTAAAAATTCAACTCTTTAGTATTTATAATATTTTTTTCGAATATAAAAGAATAACCGATGGAAAACACGCCTATATCAAAATAGAGCGAGAGAGAGTGTAACCAAGAAATTTTGATGCATGTTGTTGTTGTTGCCAAAATGAATTTAATCTAAAATCAGGATATACCAAAATAATTATTATTGAATGAAAGGGAGCACACAGGAGACAAACACTGTAGAAGGAAATTCACCTTCCACTAAATACTGCATTTATATAATTAAAATTTCAATAAAAGTGTATGATTTACGCACAAAAAGAGATTTTCACTCCATTTTCCGGACATGCACATGTGGAAGAATTACAAATGGTAATTTCAGTTACACTGTGTGTACATTGTACAGGGATTTGCCAAGAAAAATATTCATTGATTCATTGATCACTACAAAAGTAGAAGGCCTAATTTGACCGTTGAATGAGGTTTCAAACTTTCTGCTTATGACTTGGTAACTCTCAAATTAACAAGAGATAAAATCATCTTTAGGGTTTGTTCCCTTTTAAATCTTTTTCGAGTTCCCCTTGTGTCTTTGAAGGCATGTACCACTTAAACAAGTAATTATTATTCATCTAAGGCTCAGAAAATACTTTATTTACCACCCCCATTCGATAGACAATCTCCTAGAATACGCAATAATTCATCAAACTCTTGCTATACTAATTCAAGGAAATTTGATTTTTTCAAGAAAATAATTTTTGTTTAAAACTGTGTTTTGAGAACTGATTACCCAGAATCAAGGGATGAAATTTAAGATGACTTTTTTCGAGTAATCATATCCAAAGAATTCAATCGTTTGGACTCTGGTAAAGGCCGAGAACATTCCAGACTATACCATTTGCATGTCCTTTTGGAGGTAGTGCATGTCATTGAAAAAATAGTGCAATTCGATTTGAAATATTAAAAATCTTCCCTATGTCTCAATAGACACATACGTAAATAGACCAGATGTTACTTTTGTGGGTCATCGTGTTAAATATTTATTTTGTTTACATTATTGGGCATAAAAAATTAAAAAGCGCCCCCGTAATTCAAATCTATTTGACATATAGAANTTCATGTTTATTTCAGGTTGTTTTGATTAAACCTTATTGATATACCAGACCAATACTGAGACCATGTCTGTTTTTCTAATGTATTTTTTTAGCAAATAAATTTAACATAATTAAATTGAACATATATTGAAAAATAATTTTTAAATGTATTAAAATAAAATTTATTGAAAATAGATTAGCAATGTAAATCTTCAGCTTGCAGTACGGCAGGATAATATTTCTCCACATGTAAACAGGCCTGCCTTACCTTTTCTTCTGTACAGGTAGCAAAAGAAGCGGTCGCGATCTCCTCCAATTTTCTAAGACGAAATTCTCTGATTGTCATAGGTCTTTGAAGATCATTTCCATATTCCAGGATTTCAGCTCGTACATCTGCTAATCTTTTTTTAACCTCAGTCTTAAAAATACTCCAAATAAGCTCGATAGGATTGAGTAGGAAAGAATACGGTGCTAAACGTAGAATTTCAACTGTGTCATCCTCAGCAACAATCTCACAGTTGGAATGAGCGGGAGCATTATCCACAACAATGGTTAAAGGAATTATCTGCTTTTCACGACATATTTGAATCAGTTCACGTAGCCAACCTTGAGAATCATTAGCTTTAAATGAGCCTCTGCGATGACGTAGATCAACAATTCCATTGGATGAAATAGCTCCGATACAATGAAGATTTTGACCTTTGCTGTTGACATCTATGATTTTGGCTCTGGTTCCGATCCGTGATCTTCCTTCAGTTCGTTTACAAAACAAGTTGAAGTTTGTCTCGTCTATCCATACAATATGACGTCCTTCTGACCTGCGTCGAAGCAATTTCCTGACATATATGATTCTTTTTTCCTTATTCATAGGGTTGTTCATTCCAACTGGTACATGATGGATTTTCTTGAGGGATATCGCCTGTCCATCTAAGCTGTTCTTTATTGTATTAAGGCAGACACGTAACTGGTGATTTATCTCCGAAAATTCCTGGCACTTAGACAGAGTTGCTTGAAAATTATTTTCCAAAAATTCAATGACCGCTTCCGTATGAATAGGACGCATCTTAATGTTGAAATGGCCTCCTTTGGCTTGTGGAGTTGGACTGTCTGAAATTATCCATTTATATGCTGTGGAGTAGGGAACCCCTGAGAACTCAGCGTACTCTTCCCAAGGCTTATCTTCATGATGAAGCTCTAAAATTTTTGCTCGGACCTCCAAGGAATGTTTCTTATAGGGCATGATGATTAATTAAATCATTTTATTTGTTAATCAAATTTATTAATTCTGTGATGTAATATGATTGGTTAAAACTGACCTATGTGCCACAGGAGTAAAATATCCTTCACATATCTACCTCAAAATACATTGGGGACCGTATGTAAAAAATGTAATCCACCACTTGACAAGGTATTTTACATAAAAAGGTTGAAATTAAAAACACCTGTTCCTCGTATTTCACCCAAAATATACTACGCATATATGACTTTTTCATGTCTACCCCAAAATACATTAGGAGACGAGAAAGGCTTTTTAACCCCACCCTTTCAAATCGAATTGCACTATTTTTTCACTGACATGCACTACCTCCAAAAGGACATGCAAATGGTATAGAACCTAACTCAAATATTCTTGATAAAGTTTGTAAATATTATCGTTTAAATGAAAAAAAATTAGTAGGGTTGAAATGCTTACCATCCCGAAAAAGATTGATCTAGCCTTGGCCTCATTTGTATTATAGACAGCGAGTTCTTTATTGAGTTGACTGAAAGTATTGCATTCTTCAGCATTTTTTCCGGAAGCATGAACTTCACGTAGGTTGTAGAAGCGTTCCGAAGCAAAAGCAATTACATTGCCCAATTGTTCTGTTGTCTTTCGGCTGGTTTCCTGTAGTAAGTTACCCTGGAGTTTGCCCATGAGCATCATGGGCGGAATGGCGAGGCAAGACATAAACGTGAGATCACTACTTGTATGGAGCATCATACCGAGGCCAAGACCGAGTTGGGAAATACTCCTAAAGATGTCAGATATTACCTGACTCGAGCAATTCGACATAATATTGACATCGGCATTCAAACGACTACTCAGATCACCGGTTTTTGCCGATAACCTATTGAACTGTGAGTAGGTTCTATTGTGGACAATTGACTGGAATATTGCATTCCTCAAACGATTGCCTATCCGATAACCTTGAAAATAAATGTTCCTTTAGTTTAGATGAATGAATTTGAAATTTTCAAGTGTAGTTTCAACCATGATTTCAAACAGTTGCTACAGAGTACATTTCGAAATAATGACAGACAAATCAGATCATAACATAAAGTATCATTATAAGATTAGACTTGTTCGTTTTATGGTGAAAAGAATAATTATAATCAATAGTATACAAAGAATAGGGATCTTTTAGTAGAATCATTTTTTACGCAACAATAGCAAAAAATGCATGCATACAGTGGAAAAGTACGGGATGTAATTTCTTGAATGTAGCTTCTTCAATCACTAATACACTTTGAGATTTTTTTCTATTTTATAGCGCTATAGTATAACGCAAAAGAATAAGGATATATATATATTTAATGATGTAAAGCCTTTGGAAAGGTCAGCCCTATGTAAATTTTTAAGGGATACGTACGCGATTATGTTAATCAGAATCAATTGGAAATTTATTTTTGCTTATTATCTGGAGAGGGAGAGATAGTGAAACTTTGAATAGTTTTTTTAGCTAAATTGATTTAGGAATAAACACTAACCAGCTGTTTTGAACATGTAAACTCGCATAGCATTGCAAAAGGCCCCAGTGGACAGAACGAGAAAAATGATCACAAAAAGATTCTTTGTCAGACAACTCGGATCAAAGAGGTTCGTACTGAAAAGATTTGATAGGTTGCCGAAAACTTTTGATTGATATAGCTATGGAGAAAAAAAAGATTTGATGAGATGATCAATATAAATTTTGATAAATTTGAGTTTATATGGGTCATGTGTGTATGTATATAATAGATGCATGAAAAGTCTATTTAATCTGTGGATAGAATCGATTGAAATACACCATCAGAAGCTAGCTAATATGAAGAAGAGAATTTACTGTTTTTTTTCAATAGAAATCTTAACCCTTTAAGCCCCCTGAGAGTCAAATGGGTCATAATTCTATTTTCAAAGAATCTAAAAATAGATGATTAACCACTTTTCTGAAAGAACTGCTGATAAAATTCTTTTGAATGAACTATGACTTGTTATGAGAATATAGAAATTTTCATGAAATTTTTATGAACGTTTTTTTAAAATTCATTTACAGAAATCAAAGAGTTAAAAGGAAGATTTTAACCGATAGAATACCAACATTTCGGACCAGATTATTCTAATTTGGTCGCTGAAATTCAGAGAAATTCTCTGACCTGAAATGTCATAGTTGAATTGCTCTAAATCACTGAAACCGATCAGGTCAAATGTTGAAAATTTTTCAATTGGGGCATTTTCGAAACTCAGAAAAAAGTTTTCATATGAACAGGGCCTATTTGAGTGGAGAATAGCTCACATTTTCCAAGAGTGGACTCTTGGCCATATCTGACCCTGGGATTTTATTCGCCTTTGTGGCCTGATCAATCAGGATTCCCAACCAATAGGGGACAGAGAGTGTCACACCTGAGGATACCATGAGGAAAGCAAGACCAGCTGATATTCTGCCGGATTGGGTGCGTGTCACGCGTAATAGCCGTGATAGGGAGGATCGTTTCTTTGCTCCATCCAAGATGGTCTTCTTTGACAGATTGGCCACACTGCTGAATGGACAAGAGGCATAATTCAACAGGAGCAACCGTGGAGATACCAAATTGAGTCCTGGATAAATCTAAAATTCAGTGGATAAAATTAAAGTGACGTCTATAATTATGATCAACTGTTGATTGAATGAAAAAATGGCTGCATTAGTATTTTAACAAGTTTATATATTTTTTGATTAATTGCATCACATAAAATTAATTTGTTCGTTCCTTAAATAAATGATCTTCTCGGTACATGTTCGGTGAGAAAAGCTTCAAATCTCGTTAAAGCATCAATTTTATATATATACCTAAATAAGAAAAAAACAAAAAAACAATTCCATAGCATAAATTCTTTGATAAAAAGTTACAGTTTTGGCGCCCTTAAAGTGTGATATATAGTTTACTTTTTCATCTTTTGGATTTCATTGTTTATTGTAATGATAATAATAACTTAATAAAATGTTTATTACAGTAGAAGTGGTGGGTTTGTTTCTGGGGGATGAAATTCGGTTTATTTACATATACCTAAAGTGACTTTGTTTACATTGCAATCATATTGTCCTCTTCGTCTGAGTTTAAAAGAACTCGTTTCGTATTCTATGGAAGGGTTGTGTGAGATAAATTTAAACCTGGTTCAACGTCAGAATTTCAAACTTACTGGTCGTTGTTGGTTTGTCTTTGAGTCTGTAGAAGAAAAAATTGAAAGTTCATTAGGATTAAGAGTAAAGTTTGCACGTATCGAATATGTGACAAGTGAAATATTGCAGTGATTAGGCTATGGATTTAAACGGTTAGGATAGTACAGTAAATCTTACCCAAGTTCCCTTGATTAGAGCCAATCAAAGGTTTTTACATCTATGTAAAAAATGGAGAATACAGTCCTCTTAATTATTTATGCAATATCAACTAGATCAAAATTAAATATGGTTGTTTAGGACGAGTATCTCAGAGTGGGTATGATACACTTGAAAAGTCAGACAAAAAGAGAGGGATGGATAAGTACGCAGAAAAGTACAACATGTAGGATTGTATTAAAGTAGAGAGAATATGTGTCTGTTTGTGGTTAGATCAAAGGGGAATTTTCCCCAATCAAGTAATAAATAATAAAATTCTAATTGGAACTTGATATATGCATATACTTGTAAGTTATAACTTGAAAGTCTGAATGTGACGCTAGTCGATATAGATTTATCTCAAGATCTCAAGATTTTTATGAGTTTCAAAACCTTTTGGCACGAATTTAATAATTCAACTGTAAAATTGATAACACAATTGAGATTTTATTCGTTTACATGCTTTACAAGTAAACAAGAAAAAATTAATCAAGAAGAGAAATGTATATAGTCTAGGAGAAATTGTATATTCAAAGAGAGAAGAAGATTCTATTCCTGGAATGAAGGGTGAAGTAAAATAAGACTTGTTACATTGTAGAATATGGTAAAGAGATGCTTTCTTGTTGATCATACAGATGAAATTTACACCAACATCTTTTCTTTATTTATCTTTCTCAGTTATGTTTTTTGGGTGGTGCAAAGCTTTCTCTCCAAAAAAACAAAATACAAATACATAATAATAATAACAGAGGTTTATTTATTATACATACAAGACATTGCATTCTAAGATGCCTTCAGGACACCAACAACTGCAAGGACTTTAACAACTGCAATTCATTCAAATTTTAATTTTTATATTTCCACAACCCCTTAGAAGTTAGTTGAACAATAAAAATCCTTTTAGCTATGCATTTTAAAAGTCAAAGATACACTTTTCCAAATAACAATTTTCCCTTAAAAATATTCATTGATTTGAGAGTGGCCAAAAGAAGTCTTTGTACAAGAAGGTCGAATGTCGCCAATAAATTTTAAAAGGATTCACCCACCATTTTTGAGGGATTACGAATTATCAAAAATTCATTGAGTGATTGAAGTGGTAATGAAAAGGATCGAGAAATCGAAATTCAAAAGTGACCATATTTTCCCTCAAACGGTCAAGGTCTGGATTCCAAAATAACCTTTATCTTTTAGGATTCAGTGAAAGAGGATTTTAAATTAGTTCTGTAATAAAATTTATTAAAAACTCGGGTCAATATTATAGAATTCTCAGCAATTTTTCATCCAAACAGGAAAAGAAGAAAGTTGAATAAAATCTGATGAAAAATTAGGCCTACTATTCTTCTGATTATAATAATCAAAACTTTGGTAGAATTTACAAGACTTCTTTTTGTGCTTAAAGAAGGCGTGTAAGGCAATTATTGTCGAAACGATTGGCTGAAAATTCTAATATTGGCCCAAGTATTTAGTAAATCTTTATCGAATTTGAATTCTTAATAGCAAAAGTTGAGACATTATCTCTAATAATTCTCAAATACGTCCGAAAATCCACTTAAAATTCTTTATCAACCAAAACAGCCAATCAGTGAGGACTAGGCTAGGGTGACAAGGAAAAATCTCATAGAACATGATCAGAATGTAGAAATTAAAAAGGGATGTAGAATAGAAGAAGGGTAGAGAGAGATAATCGATCAAAACCATTGTATTATAATAATTATTATTCAATGGCTCATAGGAAGAAAACATGAAGGGTAAGGGAGATAAGATTTTTTATGAATCATCTTCCCAAGTAATGTACCGTTTATGCTACCAGAATATTATTTATCTTATCTCTCATTCTACATTCTCGCCATAAGCATTGCTAAATCAAGGGATACGTATACTACAACTTATTCTATGTAGAGAGGCAAGATGAAACTTGTAATCGATAAACATTACTTTTGGTTTCTTCATCATTAACAAGTAAATCCTAATGAGAAAGTTTCAACCTTCAAACAAAAGAGGTCTATGTCAACTTTGAGGGATGAGGTTAATGCCATCTTCTCTAATCTAATATATATCACAGTGTTAAGTATCTCTCTTAGTAACCCATAAAGTTAATTCCATCAGATATCATTTCAATAGTAATAATAACATTATTCATATATAAGCCTGACTTTATTTGCCAACCAATCGAAAATAGATTTTCTGAAAACCTTTTTCTCTCAGATTCATAGATAAGGCTTCAAAGAGTGCCAATTTAAAATCTTTAATTAATCAGAATATATAATTAGTGTATTTATAAACCATAAAATTGATAAAAGATCAAATGAGGGAAGGACTTACCAAAAGCTCTATTTGGAGATAAAGCGGGCTGGACGAACTTCATGAAATCATTACCCCAGAAATTCTCCTTCAAACCTAGAAAATGAAATGAAGAATTTAGAGGGAGGGGGAGAGCATTCCAAAGAATCTAAATACTGAAACTAATTTCACTCTGGCCATCACAGGAACCACGATCGGATATCGTGAGCCGTTGAGCAGTATCAATGGTGTCTATTCTGAATATGAGAACAACATTAAAGGATGCAGAGGATGAGAATTATTGTGTTCTTACAAGTCTTTCTCGCTTCCATTTTCCAGGTTATTCTTGGGAGTGGAGAAATCTTTACGAGTTTCACATGGCGTGAATGAATAGGCCTTGTCGACAGTTGGGAATTTCTTCCGGGTCAAAGTCCCAGTGTTGGCTCGAAACGGAATTTCACCCCCACGAACCATTCTAAGACCAGTAACTGGAGCTGGCTTACTAACCAGAGTTTCCTCTGGGAAAATAAATAAATAAATAAAAATTGAATTGGTTATATGTGTTGTTAACTTCTAGGCAATATTTTTCAGACTGGGAAATTATCGAGATTTCCATGTAGACATTTTATAGGATTTGTATTCTAAAGTCTGAATATTAACAAGGGTTTATCTCTCAGGCTGAAAGAGGGCAAAAATACTAATTATATTATTGATTAGTCTATTCCAAGTCTACTTAAATCGACCATGGATATGATAAATTTAATCTTCAAGTATTTTAATATCATCGCACCAAATTTCGTTTCAGAATACCATTTTTATGTTTTCGGTAAAAGATTTGAAGAATTTAATGTGCTATTTTCCTAATTTTAATAGTATTTTCTAAGGTTAATAATGACGCTTTTCTTGGTTTTTAGAATATTAAAATTTTAATCGGTTAAAAAACTTTTTTAATTTTCACAATTTTGTTTAACTTATTCCAGAAGCATGGACAGGTATTTTGAAGTGAGATAATATTAAAATACTTGAAGATTGAATTTATCATACCGATGGGCGATTTTAGTAATTTTGGAGAATTTCGTCCAGTTCTTATCATTAAAAAATAAAAAAGTCATATACGTCATATTTTACAGGTATGGTATATAAAAATAGTAAACCACTTGGGTATAACCAAATGGGGTGTCAGGTTTCATACTACAGAATTATTTTTATAGATTGATCATTATCTTACTGCTAGCATTTTCAGAGAGGGATAAATTCGACAATTTTCTGCTTCCAAATTCAAGGAGACTTCCATTATCCAAATTGTTACAGGACATCATGGACGTTGTCTTTGACATGATCGGTTCCTTGATCTTGTCACAATTCAAACTTTGATTGAAGGTGAGGGAAGTTTTCATCTTTGTTGGACGCATGTCTATTGTTGTACACGCGGATGTTGATTGTACTGAATCTTTACGCTTTAAAGTGGAAACTTCTGCCAGTTTTTCTGAATGTAAGAAAGGGAGTTAGCAATGGGAACCTACCGAGTGATGAAAACTTTTCAGAGCTTCCTGCGTCAATCTTGATAGGTTCACTAATAACAAGTTTAACCTGTGAAACATTCGAGAAGGAATTCTTCCGAGACATTGATCCAGAAGTATTTAGATTGTTTGAAGAAGAGCTAGAATTCAATTTGCTAGCATTGTTCACAGATGAATTCGAACTAGACCATAATTTTGATACCTTTGAGAGTAATGTATTTGATCGCTTAGTAGTCGATGGAGTTGTCAGCCCTGATGACTGGTTAACTGGGTTACTTGGCTTCTTGGTGAGAATGAAATCCTTCTCGATGGAAGGACTAACTAGAGGAGACAAACTCTTCTCTTTACTATAGAAAAAAGGTGGAGATTTATTTTTCAAAGAGAAAAATAAGCAAAAGCTAATGATGAGAAATTCCATTAACGATGAGTCATGAGGGAGTGTTTTTTCAACTGACTTAAAAAAAATAAATATAGAAACGGGTACTACATATGTGATTATTGGTGTAGTTTCATGAATAAGCAAAGTTTATTGTAGACAATAAAAATATACAGGAATATTTTCACAGGTTTCCTACTAGATTGATTACTAATACAACTGAACTAAATGATAATATCCTCAAATTGATGTGATCAAGTACCTGTTATCTCTCAAGATGACATTTGAAGTGGATATTACTGGGTCAATTGACAGGCTAGTTGGTATCTGAGGTGAATTCTGGGCGTTGGTTATCTCCTGTCCAGTGGGTAGTTGGTCGTTCTTTTTATCTACCTTGCCCAACTGTACATCGCCATGGATAAGAGGCGATAGACTTTCCAATGATGTAATATCAAGGGACTTGAAGATTTCTTCCATTAGACTTCCGCCAAGGTTGCAAGACTACACATAGAAATTTATTATTGATTTTAATAAAGGATTAGTTAGAAAGGAATAAATAATAAAACTTATATTTAACTGGTCTCCACCAGACTATTACACTGCCTATTGGACAGGACAATGATCGTGTTTTCTTTAGTCTAGAGATCTAACGAGAGATTATAAAATTTCACATGTGACTGACTAGCAAAGAAGAAGGAAGGTTGAGCTGGTAAAATCAGAATCAGAAGTTTGATGAATTTCCAAAAGCACAAGAACATGAAGTATCTTGTCTCCCTTGGCTTACTACACTAAATTAGTCATCGTGAAAAAGAGAAATGATGGGTTTAGGCAATGTTTGAAAAGTCCTCAACAATGGATTTGTCTAAGAATAGACATTCTGCTCTGATGACGCAAAAGAATATCCATTGAATAATTCTGTTGTTATTTTTTTCTGCCTGTGTAAATTAACAATTGAAATAGAGATTGTAAATATCAAATGGAGAGAAAGACGAGTCACGATTCAGGTTTGAGGTTAGAAAATGTTAATTTCTTTTTGCATCAAACAATGAATCAGAGATGGGTTTTGGACATGGAGGATATTGAAAAAATCAATAGGAAACTTGTTTTGATGGAAGCTGAAATCTCTGATAGATATTAGTAAAAGTGGATTTAGTAATTAGAACATGTATGATCAACCTTTTTATAAATAGGAGATAATTGGTTGCAATTATGCGGAAAGAGAAGAAGACTTTCATAAATTATCGATTTAAAAGATTTAGTTGAATTCATATTTTATTTGAATGATTTATGATTGGTTTTATCTGTTTATTTAATTTTGACTGAACAAGGTACTATCTCAGTATCGAAACGTCTGGAAGAGGCTTTGGAAAAAGGTTCGTTAAATACCAAAATAAAATCTAAAGCTAGTTGACATAAAGATGAGAATTTACTAATTTCACAAAAATATTATCACTTAACTGCTTCGAATCATCGAAATCGATAAAAATTTTGAGTTCAAAAGTTGAAAGAGTGGAAATTTGGTGCATTCTCGAAATTCGAAAAAAAAATTTTTTCGAATATCCACATCTTATTAGCTTATTCCATTTAAGAATTCTAAAAATTATCTTTTTACTGTGAATCCGGAGAAAAATATCGAGTATTTTTGTGAAATTAGTAAATTCTCATGTCAATTAGGTTTACTTTTAATTATACATTTACTGACTTTGATAGATCAAATGACTGTTTTACTTATCTATTCATGTCATAATTTATCTCGGATCTTGATAAAAATGAACCAATATGATTTGTCATGACAATGATTTGAAGAAAAAAGAGGGTAAGCCTTTAGTCTTGAGAACTGTAATTATAGAAACCCCTATGAAAATCGAGCAAAGAAACAATCAAGCCAATCGATCAGGATTCATTAAGCTTCGAATCTAAAAGTTCATTCAGATTCTGTATTTGAATTATCGAGATATTTATTGGTAGGAATGCACTTGACGATAAATACAATACAAATAAAAGTAATGGGATTTGTATGCCCTATATACGAACAAGAATGATCTTTATTCATATGTTCTAATGATGTATACATGTGTACAGAATAAGAGTCAGATCTGTATTTAGTAAGAATGTGCATCAAATAGAGAGAGAGTAGACACACAGAATGTACACAAATTAAAACCCTTATTCTAACTAATAAAGTTGATTTCATAGATAGGATATGCCAGTTTTCTCAAGGCATGTTGTTGTGATTTCTAGAAAATACCCAGAAATTTATAAAAGTTTTTACTTAATTGTATTAGCTTGAAGATTGTCAAGAATGAGATGACTTACAGATGAATTTGGCTTATCATCCACATAGCTGGACATTTCACGAATCTCTGACTGGGCTCTAATGAAGGGAGGATTCTTTTCCACCTTTAGCGGTTGGCTATTTCTCAAGGACTAAAGGGGGGAAAAGTTGAGATTAATTATATGGCATTCTTTAATTTCTAAGGAATGAACCAGTAATTGGATTGAAGATTGATCGAAGCTTGTCTCGAAACTCGATCCTAATTTGATGATAAAATAAAATTTTTATCCAACTACTCCTACGATTCTTAAGATTAGGTAATTACGTAAGAATATCCTTCCCAGACAGCATTATTGTCACATGAAAGCAATACAGAAAAATCCAACTACTAGATAAAACTTTTCAGGTATTATAATTATAATCAGTCTGAATCATTCACAAAACTCTGCAAAAGAAGCAGAGAGAAACTCACAGAGTTGACCAGTTTTGTCTGGTTAGATCCCCTCTGATTGTTAGTGCTCAGGGTTGATTTTGTAACTGGAATTGTAGGGATAATAGAGGGCTGTTCAGATGTTAGCGACAAGGCAATGTTTTTCATTTTCTCATCTAATCCAAAGGATTCTCCGTCGATGCCCAAATGACCCAAATGTCGGAGATTCGAAGTGGGCCCACTTATCATTGTCGGTTTCAGCTGGGGCTTGGAGACTGGCTGGCATTGCTTCAAAGTGAGACTGCTCACTGTAGTGGACACTAGAGAGAAAAGAGAAATTAAATGACTGTTACATATTAAGAGCATCCCTTTGAGAAAGAGAAACCTACTTTTACTTTTATTTGAAATTTGGTTAGGTCCCTCAAATTCTGTAGCTATGCTAGTGGTACTCTTGAATATATTTCCATCAATGATAGATTCCTTGTCGAATGATTGTCCCCTGACTGCCTTTTCGATAACACTGACATCACCGAAAACAGATCCATCACAGCCCACATGGCCGATATGACGGACGTCTGATTGTGGGCCACTGATCATGTTTGCTGATATTTTAAAGCCATTTCGTTTGGCCACCTTTTCATTAGTACTAAAGTCTGGCGGGAGACTTTGCTCACGGCGACTCAGTCGTAAACGAGAGAAGGAGTTAGACCTATGCGTAAAAGAGACAATTAATTAAGAGACCTAGACAGTGTTAAAAAAAATAACAAGTACACAAGTGTAGATTTCAAAATTCTCAGATTACGATAAGATCAATTGGAAAAAGAACATTTTGATATGAAAACTGAGCTAGTTTTACAAATCTACTTTCTTACTTTGTCTCAGTCTTGATTTCGTTCTGCTTGTTAAAGAGGGTCTGTTGACTTTGAAGGTCAGAATTTTCCTTGGTCGTACTGCCATTGCTGGAGGCTCCATTCGAGGCTGAATTGAAAGCACGGAGGAACTTGGGTGGGACATAACCAATACGACCATGATGTGTGATTACTCGCCAGTATTTGGAATTTTTTTTATTCAATATGTACACTATTTCACCAACTTTGAGATTTATCTTGAATCTATCCGTAATGCATTCATCAGCTTTCAAGTTGTCTTGGTTAATATCGGAGTAATAATTTTCCAACTCCGAAACGATCAAGTGATTCGGCAACTCTAAATGATTCAAATCCTCCATGGCAACGTAGTCTGAATGTGCTCGCCAGCGCTCTGGACACAAACGTGGCAATAGAGCTAAACAAACCAATATAAATTGAAAATGAGTCAGGCTAAGGGCATTTTCTTGTGCTCACTCATCATTTGAGAAAATGTGGGACGAGCTGAAGGGTCATGAGCCCAACAAGCTCTCATAACAGCATCGTACAATGCGTCAGGACAAGCATCCGGTTGTTGAAGCCTCGTAGACTTTGGAACATCAATAAATTCAAGGATTTGACGTCCATTGAGACCAGCCCATGGTTTGAATCCATATGTGAAAATCTCCCACATTGTCACACCAAAAGACCAAACATCACTGGCCGAGGAGAAATCCGATCTCAGGATAACCTCTGGTGGATACCAGGCAATGGGCAATCTGGAGTTGTTCAGATTGCTCAGGTTATAAGAGTCAACCTTGTCCACCTTGAGGGCTTTGAGAATGCCAAAATCACTAATCTTTACCTGAAATATAATACATCTAGGTGTTAAACAGAGTACATGTACGATTGACAAGGAAGAATTATCGGGGATTTAGGCCAATTGTATTATGATAATATTCATTAATATGCCAAGAAATATAAATAGAGAGACACGGTACACAACACAAAGCATTTTTAAGTAGATTAATCCAGTTTTGAGAAATAACAAATTAATAATTATAATTAGAAAGCGGAATAAACCAAGAAGGAGAGAGAAGCCAGCGGACAAGGAAATAACCAACCCCTCCTCTGCTTTGAAAAGGGAAAGGAAAAGAGAATGTTTAGGAGATAAATTGAACAGAAAGTAGACTATAGGATAAAGCTAAATAAGGCTATTCACTCAATTAATTTAGGAATTCAAGAATATTTTTCATAAAAATTTTTAAAAGAACTTTTGGTAACTGACTCAAAATGTACACTTTTACGGATTTAAGAAAAAAAATTGCAAAAATCTTTTATTGGAAAATTTTGGAGACATTTTAAATCTCGAGCTGGTGCGATTTTTTCATTTAATAAACTTTGAGTTGAAAGTTTTTGTTGATTTCAAGGTCTAAGAGGAATCAAACGTTATTAATCAGGATCATCATTAGGCAAAGAAAAAATAAAAGTGAAAATGCTTCATTATGATGCAAATGTTTACTGCTGATCCAAGATCATTTGACATTGAGAGTTCTTTCAAAAATTGAAATGTGTTATTTGGTGTCTTTGTCTATTGGTGATGCTGAAAAATATTGTTTGATTCCTCTCACATCTTGATATCAACAGAATATTTTACCGCAATGTTTAAAAGAATGAAAAAATCGCGCCAAGTTGAAATTTAAAACAAGAGATTTTTGTAAAAATCATAAACTATCAAATTCATTGAGAGTAAGCTTCGGAAAATTACTGTAGCTGGAAAATAACTGGAAATTTTTCTAATTATTCTTTCCAGTAATAGTAAATTTTAAACAAATTAATATGTATTGTAATAAATTCTGTTTGTTAAATTAATATACACTTTTGAAAATCTGAGAAGACTTTTGAGGTTCTCAGAGAAGTTTTATCGAAAACGAGATAGTTCATGAAAATAATGATAAAGATCTCAGAGCTGAATTTGTTACCTATCAAAATTTTGAGAGTCATGAGGAATCGTCTTTAATTTGGTGGAGAAAACATCATGAATATTTGCCTCTTTTGCGTCATTTTGCAAAATCAATATTCTCTATTTATGTGAGCAAATTTTTAGTGTTTGGAAGAAATTTGTGAATGATTAATAATCATTGATTATAGAAGAAGATTATTTAATGAGACAATTCAATCTCTGATGATGCTTAATTCATCTTTCGATTTCTTCAGAAAGGATTTGAGAGTTGAATTTGCAGAAAATGAACCATTCTATAGAGTGCTTAAGCACTGCTTATTGAGTATTCTACACTAAGGAACTACTTCACGTACGCGATGAATAAATAATTGAAAAAACAGTATCTAAATTTTATGATTACTTGTTGGATCACTTACAAATTTTATCATATTATTTATAGAAAACTGTAAATTTCAAAATCACGCAATTTTGTTAAAAAATTACTGAAAATAACTGAAAATTAAAATAATAAAATATTTAAATTACAGTATTAAAAGATTTTCAGCTACAGTAATTTTCCGAAGTTTAATTGAGAGAATAAATGTATTTCAATGAATTTCAATACTATACTGAAGATGATAGATTGAAATTAATTCTAGGATATCAAGAGACAAAACTATCTACTCAACAAGATACAAAGAGGTTTAAACCGAAGGACATACTCGATCCTTTGAGAATAGTAGAATGTTAGCAGCAGTAAGATTCTTGTGGACCAGATTTCTCGACTCCAAATAGGCCATTCCCCGGACTATTTGAACACAAAACTTGTGCAATGAAATAATCGAAAAGACGAACCGAAAGTCTGATTGATCTGACAGACTATCCAAAAGGGAACCTTGTGGAGCCAGTTCTGTAACCAATTTGATAGAGTCATTGTCAATACAGATACCATGCATTCGGACGATATCTGGATGTTCAATTGTCGAGATGAGGTTGAATGAAGAGAGAAACTCATTAATCTCATGGTTATTGGCTGAATGAATGAAATCTTGACTAGATGAACGAGACGAGGATGTCTCTGAACATGGATTATTGTTATTACCATCAGAGTAGGGAAGGAGGATATCTGACTGGAATACTTTTACTGCCACCTGAAGTAAACGACCTGGAGTCGTCCGCCAATTCGCCTGAATAAAGAAAATAATTTACATTAAACTAGCAAATAAATCCAACTTTTGTCTTACAAATTGGACTTTTTTCCTGATTTCAAATAGTATGAACTTTTAAAAGAAAAACTGAAAATCTAACTTGCAGTACTTTGCAGTTCTATAGAAAAAAAACGGTAGAAAAAATGGTATAGAAAAACAAACAAAAACATTTCAAAATATCTGAAAATCTCTTCAACTTTGACTTGAAATAAGTCAAAAACTAGAAGAGTTAGGAGCTTAATCCTTAATAAGATGAGGTCATTTCTATCTCATTCATGTTTTTTTTCCAGTTTTTAATACTCCATTATTGAATTTTTTTCAAAAAGTACACATTTGAGATAAGCGAAAAAATCTAGAAATGAATAGGAAAAGAGGGTTGTTTTCGGGATGCAATTCAATAGCAGTGTTAAATATTATTCTGACAGCAGATTGGCAATAAAAAATTTGTTTCTATATATCACAAATGATAAGCAATCTGTTATACAGATTCTGTATTCCTCTTTCAAATTCTAAAATAAAATCATATTTGACAGGCATTAGATTATAGAACCAGAGGATAATGCCAGTTTAGCAGTTAAAAGTGTAGGTTGCTCCAAGAAATATTTATTCTGCACGAGAAAAACTCTAGAGAAGAAAGCTCGTGAAAAAAGGAAGAGAATTGATTAGTTTATGAAAAGACAGAAATAATTAGCTATGAGAAAAGTGTTTCCCGTTGACAACTCGTATCTTCCCCCTACCCCTCTATAGTGAGGGCTGAAATAAAATCAGTAAATGATCCAATGGAGGCCATGGAATATTTTGCATTAGAATATCTAAATATGAATGAATATTTTGAATGAACGTAGCAAATTTTATGAAAAATCCTTTTTAACAGGACCCATTCTAATTGTAATTCTGAGATTCAATCAGAGCATGTCTTTAAAGAGATTGTCCCAACTGAGTTATGATTGACTCAAAGAAGTTAAAGTTTATTGACAAACAATTGCAATGGGAGGACAACTCTAGTCCATTTAAAATTGCATTCAAACTGATAGGAATAATTAATGAGAGAGTGTGTATTTATTCAGAGACAACCTTTATACACAGTTACATAAATCATATCCTATAGCACTTTTACAAAAGAAAAAAAATTAAATTTGTATTTCAAGCAATATATATACAGAGGGATTATTATTGCTGATGATTTGGATAACTTGACAAAGGTGTGAATTAAAGTCACTGGTAGTATCTTGAATAGCATCACCTTAACTACAGATATTATTGAATTACAAGTATAACCTCTATATAGAAGTTGAAGTAACAAATTGAAAGAAAAATACATACATATTATACAAAGAGAGTTGATTAACGGAAAATAAGATCAAAGATATTACTTTTCTTGGATAAGTGGATAAAATTATCATATACTTTTTATAAACTAAGCTAGAACTAAGTTTAGAACAAGGTTTATCTAACAGAAAATCTGAATGAATTTAGTAAACTCTTTTTACAAAATTCATTCAACACATACCTTGAAAAGTTATTGTAAGCGTATTGTAGTTAGATGGTTCATTGTGAAAATACGTAACGTATTAGAGGAGAAGTGAAAATCTGTCAGATAATTTGGGCAATGTTTACAATTTACATGCTGAATGGAAACAATTGTAATACAACCTGATGGCATAATCAATATACGTTTTATATTGTATGTATGTTTATTTATCAATCACATTTGCATTAGATTCCATAGAGAGATAAGTACAAGAGAGCTGTTTAAAATTAAAAGGAAGGAAAAAGCTGATCGGAACTGTTTTGAGGAGAAGAGAGAGCGGAAAGCCCAGCATGGCTTTTGTTCATGTTGATTCTCTTATTATTTTGAGAAAAAAAACTACAGATAAGGAATCATTTTCCATGTAATTTTAATTAGTCTACACTTGGTTAAATTTTCAACTGAAAGAATTGGATACAATTGATGAGATATAGAATAATAATTACAAGAATAAAACCATCTGATTGGACACCCACTTTTTTGGTTTTTATCGAGATTACAACTTTTTGGCTATTTCCTCATTCTATAGAGAATTAAAGTTTGAGAAAAAATTAAATTTTGAATTCACGCCAACAAATTTTGAAGGAATTTTACTACTACTATGATTGATAAAATTTACGTTTTTGAGGAATCTGAATGACTTTTAGAATGGGAATTGTTCTGATAGTTGTGTAAAATCCCTTGGCTAAATATCCTCTTTTTCTGTTTGGGAAAATTAATATCTTGTATTCCTCTAGTAATTATACTTATTATGGTAGATGAAAGAAACTCACTTGATAGGCCGTGGAAAAATTTCCGCTTCCAAGTTTATTTACCAATTCAAGTTGATTGCCAGGAATGAGTTGGTATTTGGGAAATGACCCAGGCACCTCGATCAAGGCACCATCCATACTAAACGAGTCCATGGCCATGTTGAGGTTTGACAAGCTCTCTCCGTATCCCTGGCTAGCGACAGAGTTGTCATCAAATACTGAATTACTCAAGGACAATCCACCAGATCCAGAAGAGTATTTCGAGTTAATCGAGGCTGTCTTGTATTGCAATTTTCCATTAGCTAATCCATTTACCCCTTTACATGTTCCATTGAGGTTCTGATACGAGGTCTTGGAGAATCGCTTTATGTAAGGGAAAAAATATTTATACCTATGGTAACTAAATTGACTTTCTAACTACAATAAAAGTCCCCCTTTTCACTATAGAATCTATGTATAAGTAAGGGGGGAATATGTAGTTTGAAAGACATGCAATAGAGATTTTATTCCGTGAGGGGAGGACACAGATTCGAAATTGGTGAGCTTTACTTTGCATTGTATGATTTAAAGAATGTCAGTGTGAATGATCAATGATGTGGGGAGGGGTGGTGAGTGAAAAAACGACCATCATGCAAGAAAATCATAGTTTTTCTCTCATTGTTTACCATGTAAATGAAGAATATAAAAAAGTGCCCTGCTATATTTATTCCTTATTAAATAGCACTTGTTCCCTAAAAGTTTCCATTAAAAGAGAAAATCAAGTAGAGAAACAAGATGAATTAACACCAAATGTACAACTCTCAAAGATTCATCACGAGTAGTGACTCTTTGATAATGATAAAGGCTTAAATTTAACAAAACAATCTAGCAAAAATGTTGATACTCATAAATATTTTTACTCCAATTTGATCAATGAAATAATAAAATATATAAGAAGCCGTGTTTTCACTGTTTTTAATTAGTTTAAAGATTTTCAAAGCAGATTCATAAATTTCAGCTACATCTTCACACACATGTCAGTATAGGCCTTATTTTGTGGTATGTAGCTCAGAAGTTGTAGAGGATTTTTTGCAAATTATTTCCATATTTTAAAAGATGTTATGCGAGTTATAGTAAACTTTTTAGAGCAAAAATAAGACCTAAAATTCGAGTACTTCTCGAAATCTACAAATTGTAAAATAATTTTAAAATTTTAAAGAGTATTTAGGAAAAAGGTGTTATTGATCACCAAAAACTCTCCAATAAATAGCAACAAGTAGGAGAAAAATGTGAAAAAGCTCCCATAGGCCAAGGTAGTTAGGAATAGTTTTTTTTGAACACAAAATTCTGGTTTAGATGGATTCATGATGAATTTCTCCTTCATCCAAACATCTGGACATCATCACCCGGGTTTTTGTACATAAAAAATTTAATCCTGATTTTAATGAAAAAGTCACTATGAGGATTGGAAGACAAGACAATAATTAGTAATAAAGCTTTTACTTCACCGATTCTCATCAGACTCTTACACCGGCTAGATATTTATACAAAATTGAGATCCTCTGTGATAGGTTCAATCACTGCCAGGATTTAATGAAGAACATTTTTTTGTGATGTGATGGGGATAGGCTGATGTATCTAGGGCATCTTTCTTCTCTTTAGGTAATGATCTAAGGTTGATTTCCCTTTGGATGATTTTCTCTTTCTAACCCCATTCGTTATAGCAGATTTATTTTGCTGACCGGACCAATATAAATCTCTTTTGATAATTTTTTTCTAGTTTTCTTGCAAGTTTAGCTATTTTTCATTCAAGCTGTCAACCTGTTTCTACCTTTATTTTCAGACGTTTTCGAAAATTGGTCCCTACAAAAGATGAGAGAGTAAGCCTACTGACATAGTCTCTTCTAGATTATTTGGGCTTCAGTTAATTAATTTATGTAGGAGGAATGCCGTTAGATTTTGTTTGTACGCACAAGATGGCATTGTTAAATTTGAGAAATCAAAGAATCAGAGTGTTCTTTTAAACTCTCTAGAGTAAATAATCTATATATAATTTAATTTGGAGAATAAAAAATTTAAAAAAAACTACCAGGGACTGTGATTAATTATTAAATAGGATATTTCTCACTATACTGTATAAACTCTATTGTTGTCCTCCTATGCAACGTTGGAATAAAACTAATAATAATAATATGAACCTTGAGCTGCTCAACTTTCTATTTTGCTGAGTATTTATTTATTCATACTCATATATATCTGTATTGTTACTACTATTACAGTATTTGTGTTGTATATATAATATATATGCAGCAGATGTATTATAGATAAAGAGAAAATAAAATTCTCAAAAAAAAGATGTATCACGCAAGTATTAAAGAGGAGACGAGATCGGAATTCCAATTCATTCAGTAATGATCTAGTAATATCATCTTGATATTATTTAAATGTACTATAAGAAGAATATTTAAAAATGAAATAGAAAGAGAAAATCTCAGTTTATCAAGGAACTGATGAATGGAGAAATGAGCACCAAACATAAAATTTTTTCCCTAATGCAACCTGGTTCAATTTCAACACCAAGAGAGATGGAGAGAGAATTAAATTTTGATGAAGATTCCTATAAGGTTAAATATATATGATATCGAGTAAGGGATAAGGGAAGGGATAACCTGAATTTTATAATTCCCAACAAATGTTTCCTATAAACATTGTGTATAAGTAAAATGAAAAATATTAACCTTTACGCATAAATTACATGGTCATGTTGTAGAATCAAGTGTAGGGAATCCCTAAATTACACACAAACAAACACATACACAAATAATATAAACGATGATGAATGATTTTCTTTCGGTAAAGAGTTAAACTGCTATAGAAAATACATCTGACCAAATCAAAAGAGTAATGTCATCAAAAGAGTTATGTGATAATTGGGGATATAAATAGTCTTCCGGATATTCAAAACATTATAGTAATAATAATAATGATAGTATAGAATGAAAATACTGAGGCTAATACGAAAAGAAAAACATACCTTGACTGAGTTATCATTGAGAAATTCTGACGAAGCTCTTACAGACTTAAAGAATTTGACAAAGTTTTGCGAATTAAGGTTAATCAATGAAAAAGATGATTGAGAAACTTACCTTTTTCAGTTTACCCAGGGTGGTTTGAGGACATTCCTTCTCGAAAAACTTTTTCAGTCGACGTTGTTCTGGCTTACTCATGTTAATTTCATCGAGATCAAGATTTGTGACATACTTTAATTGTTCAACATTGCGAATCTAAGCCGGAATAAAGTCATTTAAAATCATTTCAAATATATCAAGAAGTGCTTATTACTTTCAATTCTTTAGCGAAAATCGAATGGTAATGTTCAAGTTGAGCCTCGACAAGGAATTCGTATAGAGTTTTGAATGACAAGTTTCTCTCATACTTGGAATCCTGATTAAATTCTCTCAGAGTTTTTCTATCAAGCGTAGTATCAGTCTCATCGTTGATGGGTGAACTTGGATGGAAAAATTGTGAAGTGTTTTCCGAGTTGCCGTAAGCACTTTCGAGGAAAAGAGACCTAGCTGGTGATGGTGATCGACGAGATATTCTCATTTTAGATGATAACCGTTGCATTTTTAACACTTTGACCTAAGCCAAGTTAGCATATTTTTTATTGAAATTTGAAATGTAGCAGCATACAAACTATCAAAATGTTTTGTGTCTACTTGTTTCATCAAACTGCTATTATAAAAATTTCCGTAGAAATATACTATATTTAATATAGTTTACTTTATTTTTCAGATTTAGCTCGATTAGCTAAAAATACAACACTTTTTCGTCTATAATCATGATTCAAAACATAATTTCTTGCTTAACTGGGCCTTCAGTTCACTATTTGAGTGTAAATAGTCGCCTGCATAGTTATACGATGACTAACCCAGAAGGAATAATTTGTAGAATAATTAGTTTCTTCGAAATTGCCCTAAAAATATGCAAGTATACTTCCCCCATTTGGATTTCCAGAGTTTACAGGCAAAGTAATTCATTATACATTCATTAAAGTCGTTTATAATAATGGTCTGCCAACCTTCATTAATTACTCAATTTATACCTTAATTATCTACTACACTTTGATCATCTTTCGGGGAATAGCTAGATCTTATAATCCAGACTACATAACCTTCATAAAAATTTATCAAGAATCTTTCACGACGAGAAATTCTGCATCCATTGATAAACTTAAGGAGTACACTTTTGATAGACCTTGGCCAGCTGAATTTCATACCAAAGATTATGCAGATAAATTACCAAAAAAGATTTTGTTGCCAGTTAGAGGTTCCAGCATTGAGACATTGCTCTATCCAATATCATTTTTGCTTGTAAACACAATTGCAACAAGTCTTGCCTATCCCGGTACCATCTCATTCATCCAGGATAGCACGTTGAGATTTCGTGTCCAGAAGCGGATTGAATTCAAGAATAAGTATGGTCTGAAGCGAATTGGCCTGGAGACCATTGGCGGTAACTTTGTTGAGGGAATTTACTCTGATCAACGTGGGAAATCACAGAATGGTAACAAAATCTTTATCTGTTGTGAAGGAAATGCTGGCTATCCTGAAATTGGAACTGTTGAACTTCCTGTATCAATGGGATTTTCTGTAATTGGTTGGAATCATCCAGGATTCGGATCTAGCACCGTAAGTTGAATTATTATAAAGTCAGGGTTCTCCTCTCCCATTGAACGAGCAAGAGGCTGTTGAAAGTGTCATTCAGTTTGCTGTAAATCACCTCAAATTTCCACTTCAAGATGTTTACGTCTTAGGCTGGTCTATCGGGGGCTACACAGCAAGTTGGCTTTCAGCGCATTATCCCGCAATATCAGGTGTTATTTTGGATGCATCATTCGATAATATCGACGAATTGGCTCGTGGAGCACTTCCCAGTTTATTTTGTAAATTATTTTTCTCATAATCCATATAGACCCATTTGTCATTGCTTGCGTCCATCAATACTTGGACCTGAACAATAGCGGTTATCTTAACATGTTAGTGATAAATTCTTTAATGTGTACATTTCTCATCGTGTAGGTATAAAGGTCCCGTCTACATTATCCGACGTACCTCTGATGAGATTATTTCAACTGGGCAAGTTATCCTAAATTTAATTTAATCTTTAGTCCTGCTCGGGATATCGCTTCAAATCGAGGAAATTATCTGTTAATGGAGTTAATTAAGATACGCTATCCTTCCCTTATAAACTCAGAAATGGAAACTTTTCTCAAGGATAGCCTGGCCAAGAGACTAAACCAGAATCGTATGTTCTCTCTGAGTGAAAGTCAGTGTATTAGCCTACTGAAAAGCTATCTTGGCCAATTTGATAAATTTCCCATAGACGCCGAGTTTAGAGGAAGCCAAGAAGAGAGGAAAGCCCTTGTAGCCTATCTCGCCAAGAAATATTTTGGGGAATTTGAAGGGTCTCATTGTTCTCCACTGACAGAGAATGGCTTCCGATTACCTTGGAGTGAAAGATTACTCTTGGGCAAGGAAATTAATTCAGAATAAAAGAAAATATAAATACACATTCTTATTGAACTAATGTATAACTTGACTGTATTTAAAAAATGACAACTTTATAATATATCAATGTTAATCTTTTGTTATTAGTGATAAAATCATACATTTAAACAAGTAAAATTCTGTTGTTATTGGTAAGAATCATTAGACAGTTTCTGTATGAAATCATTCAACCCAAAATTCCACTGAGGAAGCCACCCTTGCGATCAGTTGGGTAGATGGGTTTTTCGTTGAGTGACATAATTTTCATATTCTTTTCCTTCTTGAGGTCTTCTTTGGATATCTCATTGTCAATTTTGGCAGTAATGTACTTGGTGAGTTTATCATCACTAAATCCGTTGTAGGCGTTCGACCAGTCTCCACAGTGTTCAAATTTTAATTCCGGCATTATTGGATTTACAAGACCCAAAGTAGCCTTCAACTGTAGTTCAGGCATAGTGGCAGGAACTGTTTTGTGATAAATCATAGCATTCTCACGTGTGGCCTTTTCCAAGAAACGATCGAACAGGGCAGGAAGGTTGCTCAAGTTTTTAACAGTAGGAATCTCTGAGGAAATGTAGTTACCAGGAGCCTTTTTGTATTGTTTCTCACATTGTTGGGCAGACGCATAGACTAAAATTCATACAACTTATTGAATCAAATGCAAAATTTCAGTTTTGAATAATTAATTCTTACATTTTTTGGCTTCCTTAGCAGAAGCAATAGCCTCTCCACCTTCGTTATCATCCAATAGCTTTTTAGAGTAATAACCGCTGGCATAGGCCATAAAGATATTGTGCTTGAATTCGAGATATTTTTTCCATCTTCCAACAACTTTCTCAGGACAGGGTTTTAAGGACAGTTCCGCTGATTTATAAAACTTGGCCGTTTCATAGGCAAGAGCTGAAATCAGACTTGCCTTGTGCTCTTTCTGGATGGCTTGAATTGTGGTTAGTTCTTGTGCCTCTCCAGCAAACTGATTATAATAGGCCATGAGAATATCAGAGTGTAAATCAGTCATTTCTTTAGGAGCAGCGTTTAATTTGCTGATAACATCATCCTTTAACATATTTATAATTCCCATGGCTGTTCTAAGAGATTTATGACATTCTTTGGCAGGTTCTTCATGTAACGGATCCTTGGATGAAAGAAATGCAGCGTGTTTAGCATACCAAAATGCTACATTCAACAACATGCTGGCAAATTCAAAGAGAAAATCAAATTCAGTTGTGTTATTATCTGCAGATTCGCCAGTAGATTCAGTCCATTTTACTGGGGCATAACATCTTATTTTACTATTATATTTTGCATTATCTGTCGGAGAAACAATAAATCCATAAAAGTAATGAACATATTGTTGTAAGGCTTCATTGACTCCTGCTAAACTGGAATCAGGTTCCCTTATCATTTCTAAAAGCTTCCCTCTTCGAATGGAAATATCATTGCATATTGATCGGGATGCAACGTCCGCTGGGATTTGAAAATTATCAAAATAGATTTCTGCAGTTGACTTTAGAGGGTTTCTGTAGAAAAAAAGTGTCATTGCAGTGTAAATTTCGGAAAAATTAGGGAAGAAATTTGAAATATTACTTTTACGTAATAAAATCAAACAAGATGAGGAAAAAAGATGGTACTTTATCTGGATTTTCGAATTGAATGGATTTAGTTGATGAACCTTTGCCGGAAGGTTGGGAGATTAAATTTGATTCAGTTTCTAGAAGATGCTACTTCATAGACCATATCAACAAAACTACAACTTGGGACGACCCTAGAGCGAAGCCTGAGAGACTTACTCCTGATTTTGATAAATTATTCCAAGGCAGTAGTAATAGTTCTCCTAGCACAGAAACTAAAAAGAAAGAAACCAAAGTTGACAATCAAGCTGTTGACAAAAAGGATAAACCCAAGAAGGCTAAAAAATCAACCAAAGAAATAAACAAGCGTGTGGACTTGAATGAAAGGTATGAAACTAGTAGACAACAAAAAACTGCTAAAACCTCAGAGCCAGTAGCAGAAAAAACTGAAGTATCCCAAATTGATCAACCTAAAACAGAGAAGAAAATTGAAGAAGATAAAGTTGAAGACAAAGCTGAAAATTTACCACTTGAGCCAGAATTACATAAACAATTGAAAACGCTCGCCAAGGGCCCAGACCCATCAAATCTTATACCTGGAATTGGTTGTAGAAGGGTAGAGCAATATCTTCTTAATGATCATCCATACGGACCAAATCCAGCTCTTGTTTCCGGTCCGATGAGAAGATTCTAGAAGGCTTCATCATTTCGTTCCATTTAGAAATTACATTATTATCACGATTTAAAAAAAATATTAAAAATTTATTAGATTAACTGTGACAGATTGAATCATAATTAACAAGCTTTTCCCCATTACAAAAGAGGAACATTAGTTTTTCGCCCATTCTTGAGTTTTTGAGACGGTGAAAATGAGGTTGATGATTGTCGCGAATAAGCCTATTCCAGCTGACAGGTAAAACACAATCATCCACTCTGCCACTGTGCTCTGAAATAAAAACAATAAAATAATGAAATTATTACAAGCAAGAACTAATAATACTTTTAATTTACTTACACTATTTTGAGTCAGATATCCGACCAATAGTGGGCCGAACAAGCCAGGTACTGACGCCAAAGTATTCGAGATTGCAAATAGCATACCTGAAATGAGAAAAGAGATTTACCTGCATATCTTCCGCCAATTTCGAAAATGTTTGTGCAATATCCAGATGTACCAAAACCCAAGAAAAAGTTTGTCAAGCAAAACATGATAACAACTGCATTAATGTTACAGCCAAAGAGACCGGCCGCAACCAGACATCCACCTGAGCCAACCAATGCTGAAAAGTAACAGTTTATACGTGGAAAATCCCAAATTCTTCCTGCTTACTGAGAGAATTATTGATTTTTCTCATGTTTGTGTTCGATATATACTTTCGTCGTATTACAATGTCGGTAAGACTCGATGCAAAAACAGAAGTTATCCAGAACACAATGTACGGTAGTGTTGACAAGACTCCATTCTAAAATAATAAAAGTGATCAAAATCTCAACGATTATTCTGCAATAAATTCCAACTTCAAAAAAAATTTAGAGGGGTGGATAATATAAATATTAAGGGTTATTATGAGTAGAGGTAGATGAAACTTTGGTTGTCTCTCAATTACACGAAATAATAATAAAAAATACGAAGTTTTAAATTAAAACTGCATTAAGCTCCTTCCTGGTTCTCAAATTTATAAAAAATCTATTTTATTCATTTGAATAATTTGAATTCCCACCAAAGATTAGATCAGATCAAAAAAATTGTCATTAGAGTCATATTAATTTTTAAAATCATCGCATTTTATTCAGTTAAAAATTACAATTTTTTTAAAATTGGCACCAAATATTTTTAAAATTCTATTATAATTCTAATGTTCTAGTGGTTTCTGAATAACCTGTGAGATTTTTCAAGCGAATTGTACGTGTCAATTTGACAATGTCAAATTTACTTGGCGTACTTAAAAAAAAGGGTCCAGAAAATTAATCAATCCACAAATTGTCTCTTTTTAACTGTCTCTTTTTTATTGGTTTCTTTGAATTTTATCAAGAAATACAAAGCAGTGTGCCGAATAAAAAAATTATTCATGTAGAAGTTGAATTGGAAAATTGACAATTTAGAATTTTGTCTTCTGAAAATCCTTTGAAATGTAAATTATCTATTCTAATAATTGAATAAATTAAGTAATAATAGTAATAATAGTTTTGGGTTTGATTGACTCAAGAGTCCTGAGAGTTGAATAGAAGTTTCACAAACATTACAAAGGATATTGACGAAAAAATTAACTGCTCAAAAAAACTGCCCAAAATATTCTTCATCATATTCGTTTTTCCCATTTGGCTTAGGACTCCTAAGTTGGGAGAATCGCTGTCTCCGTAATTCTGTATAAACCATTACTCTTAATTTCTGGTATACACTGCTAAAGACAAGAATATGTCTATACACACTCCCGACAAAGTGTACAAGTGGGTTTATGCATTGTGGACCTAACGTCTGCTGTCTGTTTTATTTATTCAATTATCAGGCGTCGCCTTTCTCATAGATAAAAACAAAGCTTGCTGAAAATTTGCGATAAAAAAACCTTTTCATTCTAAAATATCCGAATTCTACAGAAGAAAATAATCGAGATAGATTGTAAAATTCCGAATTAAAAACGTTTTTCCCTTCAAAAATGGCCGAGTTTAAACAAAAACATGCAATAGACATTGCTCAAATAATAATATAGGCTTCGGGAAATTCCTGTAAAAATGATTTCAATAAATTTACAGAAATCAATAATTTGAAACAGAAAAGCTAATAATAATAATAATAGATAATTTGTATCACTTTTTAGATACATCATGTCGTTGGAATTTAACCCCTTCGAACCCGTTAAAAAGCAGCGATCGCCTAAAACTGTTGATTTAGAGGTCGTATACAACCTCTGGGATCGAAGGGGTTAATAATTCATTTTGTGACAATCTGTAAAACAGATCTGATAACTGATTGAATTTCAACCAAATTTTTTGATAAGGTTAAAGAGATTAAGCAATAACAAGGTCTCAAGACAGTAACTCCTGTACTTTATTGCTCCTGAACGACTGATTTTCTAGATATTTAACTACTTTTTACCTCAATAATAATAGAAAAATTAAAAATTAATTTACTCAATACAAAATGACACAATGAAAAACGATAGTTGAGTCATAGAAGAATTATTTCTGGTATTTACTTCAAATCATTTACAGATTTTTCGAAATTTCGCATTTCATTAAATATACCTGTAACTTGGAATTTATTTTACAGAATCAGGAATTTTCCAAAGCTTAAATGATTATTTTGCGTATTTCCTTGGACTTATTTGAAAATTCACAAAAAGTAAATCAAATTTTACGAAGTAGAAACTTCACCATTATTACAGGTTATTGAGAGCATCTTAACTTGGACTTTGACATTGAAAAAAAACAATATCTATCTGGTTAACATTTTTTAAAATCAAACTAACGTTTTTTACTGATATTCCCAGGACACCTGACATGTAGGTGGGAAGACAAGTTATCAGAGTATAAAAGGTCCAGTTATTTGCTAAATGCGTGAAAATGATTGACATGAAGGGAACTGAACTGAAAATTCCCTTGTATGGAATTTTTGTCCGCTCTTCCTTTGGTCTAGGAAAATATAGAAAAAGCATTTACAGTTTGTCTACATGAACTTCAATCATTTACACACCTTTTATTGGTTTTGGAGTCCTCTTCACAGTTGGTTATTTCCATCTCATCGTTTTCATCTTCAGTCATGAGACCTTTCCCAGCCCTGATTGCGTTGATAATGTAAATTTTCTCGCGATTGGAGATTTTCGGATGACAGTTTGGACTATCATAAAAGAAGAAGTACATTAGAATACAAACAAAAATTCCATAACTCCCGAAAAGATAAAAAACATATGGCCAATCTGAGTGATAGTCGCCTGTATCTGGATGGAAATAAGGATTTGCAATGTAGCCAGTGACAACTTGAGCTGTGACAATTCCGATCAAGTTTCCTGAGAAGAAGGCAGTAATCGAACGACTTCTCTCTATCGGTGGTATCCAGTTACTTATGATATTCTGGAAGATTGGGTACTCATGGCCCTGGAGAATACCTTGGAGAGCTCTAATGATTACCAAGTAAATGTATGAATACGGAGTCAAAACTGGTATCATCAAATGACACACAGCTTTGATGAAATGTACAATTATCAATACTTTCTTCGGGGAGAAATAATGACCTGCTAAACTTCCTGGCAATTGACCAAATGTATAACCAATATAGAAGGCGCCCAGGACAAGACCTTGTTGCTTAGTGTCCCAGTCATATTGTCCCACAATGTGATATGTCTGATTTTTCTTTGGCTGCAATGTCGAGTTGAAACAAGAAAAATTGCTTTGCGTTGCCTGGTGAGTATGGTTTACTGGTTTGACCATGGCGGTCAAAGCTAAATTCAAATCAACTCTTATAATGTAACACGATAGGGTTACAAAGAAACCACATATTATCAATTGTGTCCTACTCGGGATAGACCATCTCTCCTTCTTTGAACTCTCCATAATTGAATTTGAAAATATTCTTCATCATTACCTCATTAAGCGTGGTTGACTTAAACAAACAAATTTTGAAGTTTGAACTAAGCTGCAAATATTTCAATTAATATCTTGGTATTATCATGCCTTATGCTGTCAAGCAATTAGTTATTAAAACCTCCTGAATATAATATAAAACGTTTTAAAAATAAATACAGAACTATGTATTTACTTGAAAGTAAACTCACTGATAAAAAACGTTTAGAATCATATGATAATGTTATATGTGAAAAAATGATAAATCATTGAAGAATTTTTCTTGTCTTTATTTGATTTACAAGCATCTCTCTACGGTACGCAGAAACAATTTCAACGCAGAAAGTATGCACTTTTTTCAAAGCAAGACCCTCTGTAGTATTAAGATGTACATTCTTCGAAGTTATTTTCACAATACAATAAAAATTCTTGTCACCTGTTTGTTTTCAGAAAAAAAATCTTTTATTACAGAATAATAGTTGACAGGTAAATCATCAACTTATACAGTCACGGATATATAGCCAGAAAAATTAACTAGAATTAAAAAGCCTACTTCCACCAAAGTATGATGAACCAACAAATCCCGTGAGTCTACACACATCACCTTGGTTTAATGTTCTCCGTTTTTTTAAACTCTTTTTCTCTCACATCCAAGTGATGGACCACCACCCTGGGAAGAGTATAAGCCAAAGTAAACATATTTTTTTCTTTCTTTAATTGAAATTAGTGAAAAATTCATCTCTGGTTATTTATTCTAGTGCTCAACCTTGGGACGACTATAAGCCTGCGTAATTAATAAACGATAACTCCTATTTAGTAACCTTTAATCCATTTAAATCTTATATACTTTATATATTACTCTAGTTGTGAATTGTATCATTTTATAAATGTTTTCAACTTTTCCAAATACAGAACTCCTTGGGATGACTATAAGCCAGTGTAGGTTGCATATTTTTATACTAAACATTTTCCATGGTAAATATAACTCGAAAGAATTTCATAGAACCCCTCTGCCAACTCATGTCCGAAATCATAGTCCCGTACGGCACCCTCATCCAGACTCACATTTGCACCCAGAGTGTTTCCGCAACGAAGACTGGTAAAGTTCTCTCTAGTAGTCAGCTAACCTCAGCTATATATCCATTTTAAACGTCTTTTTATTGGATAATTATCATCAATAAATTATCAATCATTTTATTCAAGCGGCTGTCCATGTAATTGGAATGAACAAGGCGGCATGGATTGCGAAGGAACTGTCTGCTGTCCTTATTGCAATCGTCAGGTGCGTGGATGCAAGAGGTGTGGCTATGTTGATCCCTGCGATTGTTCAAGTGCCAGGAATATGCGAACAAATGTTCCAATGGGAATGATGAACTCACCCAACATGATACAGAACGGCAATCCAATACAGTTGAGATCAAATTTGATACCGGCCTCCTCGCAAACTTCGCATATTCCGCAGGAATTCAATAACCAAATGCCTCCTAATAACTTTTGCGGCCAGTGCATACATGACCAGAATAATATGTTTGCTCGTAAGTTGAAATGATTTAGTTGAAGGGTTAGAATATATTTACATGTCCATAGAATTTTTAAATTCTTCATACTTTTCCTTAAGCTCAATTGATTAATAACCAGCCCCCGCCACCCCAGACCAACATGATGAATCCAAATAGTTTTCCAGCCTGCAATATGATGCCATCTCAGCCACAAAATCAACAGGGCTTTGGATGTTTCAACCAGCCCAACGGACAGATGATGAGATGTAATCGACCAAATTGCACTACTTGCTATCCCGCCGGCTTCTCATGCAACACACCAACTCAAGGTATCATCAACATGCAACAGAATAATCCCAATGCCATGTTTCAGCCTCAACCTCAAATGCAGATGACTAACAATGCTTTCCCAATGAGCAGTATGCAGTCGCCCATGATGACCTGTCAAATGCCGGTAACTTCATTTGACTTTTGAGCTCCTACTTCTCCGAAATATATACCTCCTTGCTCCCTGTCCTCAGCATGATTCGGTTCAGATTTTGAATATCCCCCCCCCCAACAAGATGATAAAGTGAATGAGTCTCAGGTTCTTTGTCTAACCTTGCCACAATCTTTTGTTTTTTATACAAAATTTATCCATCAAAACCATGATAAAAACCTATACTTGAAAAATGTCTAATTCAATTAAATTTTTACTGCTTAAATTGAATTTTAACTGTATTGATAATTGCATAAGATTGCGGAAATTAATTAATGAATAGTGCAGCACCTATACAAAGGTTGACTAGAAATATTTCGTTCTAAGTGCTTAGGTCATATATCCCACAGGAACGTCTTATTTGGTAATTGAAATTAATTATCCCAAAAGTTTCATGAGCCTCTGAGAGTTTATCTCTATATAAAGTTAAAAATCTATGATTTTTACGAAAACCTCTATTATTTCATCGAAAATTCGAAAATATTGAAACTTTTTTGGAGTCCTACTCATTTTGCCCACATTTACGATTTGAAGGAAAAAAATCTAAAACATGTGATATTTTTCAAATTTCGATTTTGCGCCAAAATTTGAAATCAATAATAATTTTCAGTTCAAAGTTAAAATGTGTTCAAAAGTTGATTCTCAAGATCAAAATAAGACAGGAAAGCAAATCGCCGACAAATTTTCGAAAGAACCACCATTTTTGAGGGATTTCGGTTAGTAGAAATTTAAAATTATTAAAATTAAAAAATTATTATGTAGTGAAAATGATCAAAAAATCGAAATTCGACTCCCAAACGATAATGAACTTTTGCATTAGAACAGATTCAGCATATTTGGCTTTCTTGTCTTATTGTGATCCTGAAAATCAACTTTTGACCACTCTCTCACTTTGAAATCAATAATAATTTTCAGATTAAAGTTTGTAAAAATGGAATTTTGTCGAAATTTGAAAAATGAGCTTATTTTTCATAAAATTATTTTTTTCAGAATTAGCTTCATATCAATTAGCTTTAGTAAAACATCTCTTGTTATTGCAAATCTGGGACATTTAGAGGAACAGATGAAATTATATTATCACTCGTGATAGCTAAACTCTTTTTTTCACTCACTCAAACACCACAAGACCTTTCCTACCACAATATAGTTAACTCGATATCAAGCTTGCCTCATCTTAAGCCTTCGACTGGTGTGGACATCTAATTTTTATCGGGATGCTCGCTGGACACTTTCCTTTATGAACGTTCTTATCTTAATTGAAAGCAAAGCCATTTTTTTAATGGGCTTGACAGTTGCAATCTTGGTCTATATTCGAACAGCAAAAAAGATATAAAAATTAAACTACAAGCATTTTTTCCCGCGTCACAATTGAATTTATTTCCACTGATCAGGATATAGCATTCAGAATTTATTTTTATTTCGTAAGTCAGTCAGAAAGCTGATTTCCTTCCTGACATTTTACAATGTGATAACCAAACTCTCTCAAGAAAAATGTAATATCCCATTGTCTTTCTCAAGTCTTTACGACATGGAGACAATGGTGTCTGATAGACAAGTTTATCTGGGAAAACAAGAAACAATACCCCTCTTTACAATTTCTTTAGTTGAAGTTAGTGGTTAAACATATAAATGGAAAGAATATATTTGATCTTAGATCAAAAGACTTGTAATTTCAACATGCTTATAGAGGTTTTTTCATTGTGTTTTTACTTTTTTAATCTGGTTAAGAATTCTCTATAGTTATTTATTTCTTTTCGTGAATCTCAAAAAGGATCAGTAACATCTTACAAAAAGTTGGTACTTTCAATCATTTGAGACCATTTCCTCTTTGAAGTCATGTCTATAACTTCATTTAGGATCAATAATTCAAATTACCCTCAATTTTATATCTTCACATGAATAGGGAAAAAATTCTCTCAGATCATTAAGTCAGACTACTTCATCTTTGGATATTTTTCAATGCAAAATTAATTAAATAATTTAGTAATGTACAATACCTGAAAACCTTTTACATTCTAAAATACTTTAATTCAAGGGTCAAAGATTTTCTGAAAGCTAATTTCAAAATTTCATTGGGCTAAGATTTGAACTTTTTATGTAATAATAAATAGAAAACTTTACCAAAGCGAAAGAAACTCCATTTATTTTATAAAAGATTTTATCATTTTAACTTATTACTATATACATATGAGTCTAACTTGTTCTGAGTTCTGGCCTAATGGTAAGTGTACTGACGAGTCCTAATAGGGAAGAAACGCTCCTGCATCTGCCACCTTGATTTGAGTATTATTTTAAAGGGTAACTTTATCGTTAATGAGACCTCAATTGTACAATTTTGGGCAGTGTTGTCAAGACGGAGAAAACTTTGCACATTAAGCAGTCTTGTCCTAATGATACTCTTAACTAAAGAACTAATTCCCAATTCCTTATGCAACTCAGAAACAAGTTTCAGAATCAATTGGAGTCAGTATAGTTTTGTTTTGATATCTGGTAGGCTATTTTCTGATATTCTCTTTTCGGCCATTTTTTCATGATTATTTCTTTTCTAATGAATAAAAATATTGTTAATTAACAATAAAGTTTAAAGCAGTTCTTTGTGCTAGAAAAACAGATTATAAAAGATTAATGGTTTCGTTTGGAGATAAGAATTTTGCGTGCAGCCAGGATATCGTCTAAATTTACTTTTGATATGAATATTTGATTTTTCATCTTCCATTTACTGATAATTATCATAATTTACGAATGGGGAAATTGTGGATTCTCTCATAACTCAGTAAAAAGAATTTGGACTGAAATTTTTAAGTCAGCATTCCTACAACTTGCAAGAACAGCTCTGAAAAAGGAATATGTTTAGTGAACATTGTTTACATTCCAAGGGAAATTATTTTTCGTAGAATAAAGAACTTAAAAATAGAATATTTTGGGTTGTCCCCTCGATTGGTTTGTATAAACATAAGCTTACAGGATTAGTTCAAGGATAAAAAGTTTTCTTTTAATGAATTTGTGGTTTATTTAAAAAGTGATTTCGAATATTTTCTCAAGTCAAGAAAATTAAGCTCAAATCATGGATTTAAATTTGCTTCAGAGTAATCGCAGAACATACAATAGGCTAATCAGATGGATGAAACTTTACTTTCACTCGATAAAAACGTTATAAATCATTATTTGTATCTTTGTTTATCAGCATAAAACTACTTCTGATTTACATGACAGAAATGTAACAGCCCAAGTCATCTAAGAGATTCCTATCGGATCTCTCGATAATATTAAGGCTTCAGTATTAGACTTTAGAAAATCCTCGCCTTAAAGAAATTAAGATATTTGGACAGATCTTTATATAGCTTCGTTATGTATCTGCTGCATTCATATCCACAATCTCATGTCAAGTTTTCGAGAAGACCAATCAGGCTACAGAATTCTGAGGAAATGATGGAAATACGAGAAGAGTAATAAATACGTTAGCTGAAGCTCCGATTCGTAATTCAAGTTGAAAATAGTGCCTATATACTAGACTTATTTTAACATCATTCTACCCCAAATTTCGCTCCAAAATGCTCTTTTATGTTGCTGGAATAAGATAAACAAAATTATGAAAATTTTCAAACCTTATTTTTATTTAAAATGTTGAGAGAAGTATTCAAAACCTCAATTTTGTATTTTCTCGTAGTAAAATTCATTGAAAAAATCTTGGCGCGTATTCAAAAATTGTCAATTTCAATCGAGATTTTGTATATCAGAACAAACTCGAAAACGTATGATTTTATAGGAAAAAATTCTTAGTTATCGATCATCTTCAAGGTTGGGAAAAGTTGAAAAATTTGGCCTTCTCTGATATATATCATTATATAATGATATCAATACAGGCGATTTTAGTGATTTTGGAAAAATTCCTCCAAGTCTAGTCTACATATGTTAGAAATCGATAATCATGATACAGTAATATCCTCTATGCAAGGCTTTCAAAGAATTTCCTGTTGAGAGACAGAGACAACACTGGGAATGAGGTAGAAGGGGAGAAATCTTTTGTCTATAACACACTCTCTCAAAATAAACTTTTCTTCTCCTCTTGTTTAATCTGGATTAGTTTTCTGTAATAATTATTGTTATTATAATAAAATTTTTTCTTGTTGGTAAAAAAACACACTGGTCTGTCCCCACAGAAAGGGGCAATTAAAACTTCATTTTTCTCTACTCAAATCTAGAGTTGGAAGAATATTTTGGATGAGTACATGGGTAAGATAAGTCTCGCTAATTATCCTCTCTGCTTCATTAGTTTTGATGAAGATTTTCAGAAGATGAATTTGAGAATTCCTTCAAGTATTCAGTTGACCGGGCAGTTTATTCCACTTGTATAGGAGAAAACAATAGATTCATGTGATAATTGCAATAAGATTCCCACTCTATTTGTAGGAATCTTTTGTTAAAAAGACTCGAAATTATGTTTTTTAACCCTTCAAGTCACATATTAGACTTGGGCGAAATTTTATTAAATCGCACATCGATCTGATAAATTTAATCTTCAGGTATTTTAATATTATCCCACCAAATTTCGCTTCAGAATACCTTTCCATGCTTCTGGAATGAGATAAACAAAATTGTGAAAATTTCCAAATTTAGAACGTTTTTTATTGTTTTATATTTATAATTTTAACTTGAATTCACATTATTTCTTCCTAAAAAGTTACAAGAAGCGCTTAAATCCTATTAAAATTGTTTTTTCAATAGTTAAAAATGAAATTTCTCTTATTTTCCATGAATATTACTAGTTTTTTACTAAATTTTTCGTATCGATGGGTGATTTAAATAAAATTTCATCCAAGTCTAGAAAACATGTACCGTTAAATTTTTACTCTTAAGACTAACGAAATAGTTTGATAAACTTGATTACAAGTTTCAAGATTAACAAGCTATTCAGCTGTAAAATATAGCTTAATGTTCTTGATACTCGGTAATAAGTATTGAGTTAAATTTTTTTTAAATAATACAGGTTCCTAAACTGTTTGATTTCTAATAAATTCTTCCCTTCATTTATCGTTTAGGAAATAAATCTTACAATTCGAAAATTGAAAAGGCTCTGAAGATTTTTACTTGAATATATTTTATGAAATCGAACTAATGACGTTAGGCTTCTTTACTAATATTGAAAAACTGACCACTATCCCATTCTCTAGATATTGTCAAACTCTCTAGTAATTTTGTTTAGTAGTTTTAAACATTCCACTAAATTGGATAAAGTAAAGACTAATTTTGAGAAACTCATTCGATAATTACACCTCTGGTTATTCTTATTCCCGGAACTTGTCCACTAATTTTGTCAACGTCACCTCTAATATCGAAAAATTGTCCTCTAATTTCGTAAAATGAATGTAATGAAAAACTCTTCCAATAGAAAAATTAAATACTTGAGAAAGACGATAGAATTTTCTGGGGATCAGTTTTTCATTGGTGAGTTTTGAACATAAAAACTTAAATACGATGTATACGAATTTTTTTGCTCTGTGAAAATTAAAAGCTAGTTTGAATTTTAGATTTAACATTTTTAACTTATTCAGATTATCCTCAGTTCTATCGAATGCATTATCAAGATAAGTGCGCAAATTCAATTCAATTCTCAAGGCCGTATCATCAGGATGTATCAATTAAAAAAGTTTCTTGATGATATCCTGTCTACTTAGAACAAATAGAATAAATGAAGCTAATTGATATGAAGTTACGAAAAACTCGATTTTATCATCAAAAATTCGAATATTTTAAGGATTTTTCGGAAACCTACTCATGTTACCCAGTATAAATTATTATCAGCCAATAAGAAAAGAGGACCTTCATCAACCAATAGAATTCAAGGAGGTTAATTTGTTTTATCACGTGAGTCGTATTATTTTAGAACAAATCTTCTATTCATTAAAAAAATTATTTTCACTTAAATTCCATAGTCATTAGGAAATTTTCTTAATACTCATCTGAAAATATTCCTGACCTATTTTGTTCAATGATGGTTTTTCCTAAGATTTGTTCATCATAATCTAAGAATAAGTCGATACACCCTCACAACAATTCGAATACTTTGAAAAATGATAGTCTGAAGAGTATTGTGGAAAGTTCAAATTCCTTCATCAAGCATACATAGATTGGTAATTTCAAAAGTCAACTCGAAATTCGTAACATCAGTAAAGTTGTAATTTGGAAAGATACGAAAAAGGTTTTTTGACGATAAAATGGAAATCTTTGCCACTTTATAAAATCAGATATGAGTCGCAAGTGGAATCGAAATTGACACGTACAATTTACTACGGATGTCATGTCCATTTCATGATAAATCTCATGGGGTAGAGGGATAATCAAATTTCCTCTCGTTAATCATCCTCAGTTGGTATCAAGAGACGGCTCAATTAAAATACACATCTGGTAGAAATGAAAAATGTGGAAAAACATCTTATTTTATGTTTTTAACCTTACAAAAAAATACAATACCATTCTGATCTGGAATCAATTTTCTCTCTATTGATCTAAAATGCTTCCATTTTATACCAGGACCGCAATAGAGCTACAAATACGGTTTTCACTTATATATAAACAATGAATGAAATACAGCTATGACCAAAAGATAAACGAAGTATAGGATAGATAGAATACTCCTCTGCAATTTGGAGTCCTTCAGCCATATCCTTCATTCTTAAAACGATTCAAAAACGGTTTCTGCGCTTTTTAAAAATCTATCGATAGGATTGGACAAAATAAGACTTATAAGTAGGGCAACCAAATGCCTATTTTTGCCTTTTTTGTCCATAGATTAATACAGGTTTATTAAGCCTGAAAATGTTATTAAACATCTCCTGATTGCTTGGTTCACGAGTTGGGTATGCCTTTTTTCATCCAAAAAAGTATTTTTAGCCTTTTTTGAATTTACTTCTTAAAAAGCCATTTTTGCATTAAAATAAATAAGAATCCCCTGACCAATCTCAGATACAATCAAAATATGACATTATACGCTTAAATTTGCACTTCAATGAAAAATCGAAGGCTGTTAACTGTAAAATCATCATGATATTCTACATTTGATGCTTCTAATAAAAAAAGTTCACAACGAAGACTTTCAAAACTTAATTTTAACAGAAATCCAAGCTAAAATTAAATACCAAGTTTGGAAATTCAGTTGAAACTTCCCAGTACTCTCTAAAGCTAGAGAAAATCATAAGCAAAATGGTCCAAACGAATAATTTAAAAATACAACCAATCAGATTGCAGAGATTCTAAATATTCATACTTCATTGGATGATTGGGTTGAGAACGGTTGTGATAAAAATTCGTTTTGAAAAATTGAACCAGTTCGTATTTATAGCATGCAAATTGCAATAGTTCACCGGTAAATGTATTTAGTTTAAGCGAAAATTATTATTTGCTTTTTTTCCAAAATTTTGCCTTTTTTCATTCAATAAACTGCCTTTTTCTGGTTGCCCTACTTATAAGACATTTTAGAAACTACATTTTTCTGAAATTTGCTTAGGACAATATTCAGTGTCTCTGAAATGCTAAACTCAATCAGAGGGTCTTGAGAAATAATAACGTTAAACTGAAAGACTAATGCTTAAAATCCTTGTAATTTTTTGATAGACTTCCATCTCTATTCAAAGAAATAGCACGAAAAGATTAGTAAAATTTTTTTTCTACCTTTCGGAGATAAATAAAGCTAATTAGCTTTATTATTGATATGAGGTTCATAAAAATCTCGATTGTGTCATCAAGAATTCGAAATTGTTAGAGATTTTTCGGCATCATAATCACGTTGCTTACTTTAACTATTTGAAAACAATTCTGAAAAAAATCATTTTTATTTTTAAAAATATGGTCTTTTTTCGAATTTCGATTTGGCACTAAAAACCTATTGAATTTAAAATTTTCATTCATTTGAGAAGTTTTTCAGAATCAATATAGAACAATAAAGCTGAATATCATCGTTAAATTTTAGAAAGTTTTGTCATTTTCGAGTGGTTTATAATTATCGAAATCTATTCGATTTTCATGTAGTGAATGATGATTAATCGAAATTCAGCTCCCATTCGACCAGATTTAGCCCAATATATTTTCTTGTCTAATTCTGATCCTGAAAACTTCTTTTGACCATAGTCCCACTTTCAAATCAAATTAAAACTTTCAGTTCAAAGTTTGAAAAATGGCGCCAAATCGAAATTTGAAAAATTACCAGATTATTTTAAATAAAATTAATTTTTTCAGTTTTTATTTTTTTCATATCAATTAGCTTTATTTATTTATAGATCATCAAAATGAGTTCTATAAACCTTTAATGATATCCTTGAGTAGTAATTGAAAAAGACAACTTTCCCTTAGTAGAGTACGACAATGAAAGAATTTAATTATCGTAGATAAAAGGCGTTTAATAAAAGATCAATCATTAAATGAAGTGAATTTTTGAAAGCTCTTCAAAAATTTTAATTAAAAATTTCTTTCTCGCGTTAATTGGAAAAAATCTTTTGACGTAAACGATGCGTAAACAAGGAATTTCTAACTGAGAGAAATATGATCTACAATAATAATTTTTATGCTTATTGATAAAATCCCTTGATGGCGAGATGACATGGACGGATTTAATTGGGTCAGGTGTTCATCAAGGATCTACAGAGTGAGTACCCTACTATTTCCTCTTATTTCAACAACATTTGTGCTGAAATTCAATCTTCAAAGTTAAAGATCCTCAAATATGCTGATGATTTCAAAATAGTGTTTAAAAGAAAGTTGTGATAGCAACATCATTAACCTTGAAACAAAACTACCGAATGAAATGGCGATCACTGACCTTAATATATTTATTGATCAAGAAAAAATTTTGGCATCACTTACCAAATAAGATCATCTTGTACATTTGAAATGATTCCGTCTGTTCTTGTGTCAAGGGAACTGAATTTGTTATGTTAGAGAACCGTTTTCCACTCTATGAAAAGCCAGGTCAAGAGATGAGATGTCAACTTTATTGATAAGCCCTCTCAGACTCTTTGTCTTTCAGTTGGATTACTGTAAAACAAGAGGGGTCAAATGCTCTAAAGATTACCATAAAAATTCACTTTCCAGGCATTTGATTCGTTTCTGAAAAAAAGAATAATTTCTCATTTAATCAGATATGTGTCTGATTTTTCCCATTCAGGACACTTTTCTATTCATATTTCAATTCAACTGAAGTGGAGCAAAATGTGTAAATTATTATTATTTTCAAGGATTATTTCAAATCATCTTCCACATCCTTTTTGCTGGCCAGACTATGGCTAGACATTCGAGCAATATAATACTAATATTCTCGAGAGATATTTTGTCAAATGAATTTCTATCATCTCATATTCTATCCGGTGAGGAAAAACAATTCGAAAAGCTGGCCAAAGTGATAAAACTGAAATTTTCATTTATAAAAGGTTAATCTTTTCATTGGATAATTTGAATTGATTGAACTAGAATAAAATTAATATAGATCTTGAATCCAATTTTTCCTGTTTTATTCTCTCTTTAATGAAAGATATCTTATCTAAACTTTGTCGTAACCCTAACTTTGGAGTTCATTGAGTACTACTCATAAGTAGTAGTAAAAATAACTCTGTATTCATTTTATACCATTGAATAAACGGCAAATCTATAGAACATTTGCCCCCTCTTGTTTTGCAGTAATTTTTTAACATCTCACCGCAAGGTATTTGTTTTCATTTCATCGATAATAAAAAGATTCAAAGCGAACTTGGAGAGAAATAACAGGGGACAACTGTTCTCTAATTTAACCGAATAAACTGTGTATGGCCAGAAATTTCGAGATTAGCAAAATTGAATTCCTCATTGAAATCTTTTGCCACAGCTCTACCCGATATTTAGTTCTATCCCAGCTTTCCCATTACGAATGAAAATGTACATTTTGGGATTTCTCATTCTCCTCTTATTTAACATAACATTCTAAATCAAAGCAATTTCACAATTTTCCCCCAAATTTTAACAATAAATGTTATTTCCATCTGATAACATTTTCCTCCTCTCTGATGTTTGTTTTTAGTTGTCTTTTTGGGAAGGCGATATTAATCTCAATGTATTTGAAGCAATAATGACAGTTTTTCTTTTTTCGATGGATTTTCTCTTGAAACTGACAGTTCATATCAAAGTTTGATTTGATTTTGAGCTAATTCATAAGAACGTTTAAAAATTTTATTTTTCTTCAACGAGAGAATTCGATTTCGCGCAAAAGTTTGATTCAAACAAACTTTTCTCAGAAGTGGCCATTTTTTCTGAAAAAACTAATTAAATTCAAATTAAATTTTCTGTCAAATCTTTATGCTGATTGTATTTGTTTTAAAGATTAGAGGCGCCAAATCAAATATTCACTCCCCTTCATAATCAATATCCTGAGATAATTTCCCCATTAAGTAGATCATAAAATAAGTAAAAATAGCATAAATTCGATTAATTCTAATAAGGTATGTTCCAACAAATTCTTCTTCACTAATTAAATCTGTTAGTAACTAAATTTATATATGTTTATGTTTCAGTCTTAAGCTCACGGGAATTCATACTTATGCTTGAGTGAAACAAACTCTACACTGTAAAATCTATAGCAGTAGTCAGTGAGAGGAATAAAACTGGGGAACAATTTCGAATTATCCCCACAGATAGATTTAAAAATTAGTTTCATTCTCACTGTTTTGTTTTACTGTATCATAGGAAAATTAGTTTATCAACAAAACATGTTAATTTATTCCAAATCTCTGTTACTCTCATCCAGACTGGATCAAAGAGTGTTTAATTGATCTTTCCTGGGAACTGAAACAAATTCTTACGGAAACTTTACTAAAACTTGTTGTCTGGTGCGAAAGAAATAGAATTTTATTTCAATTACTTTTTGCCTCTTCAGGAATGCATCAATTTGCATTTCTTATTTCTAAGTTTTATTCTAACAAAAAAAAACAAATATATCTTTTCCTAGTACAAATAATTTTCTAAATCTAAATACTTTAGTTTTTAGCTATATAGGAGGCTGGTTATATGATGACCGTCTCCGCTACCGAAACATCTGAAAGAGGTTTTAATACACCAAACTCTTAATGTATTTTTCAAGTGCCCCGGGAAATACACTTGGTACATGAATTCCCATGTAATTGTCAAAAAATATTCATGTTTTATTTACCAAATAAAGGGAAGTATACTATTACCGAAATTCGATTCAAGGATCATCGTTGAAAGAGTTGGCATTAAATAATTTATTAGAGCATATATATTCTCTATTCTATCAGATAGATTTCTGATAAATTGCCGGAGACTTTCATTGTATCAGCATTCTGAATAATGCTACTATTTACGTGTGGAGTCAGGAATAAGCTTTTTCCTAAGTATTCAATGAATATTATTCATTACTCTTAAATAATTTCTAGTCGATCAAAAGAAATCTTTGGAGCTTGTTCTGAATTAATATGTTAATTCCCAAAAGGTCAAACGTGAATTTTATCAATTATCGTAGTAACATTCATTTGTTGGCGTGGATTTAAAAATTGTAATTTTCAAATAAAAGATGGAGATAAAAGATTTAAAATATCGTATGAGCCAAAAAGTAGTAAACCTTAGAAATAGATAATATTTTCAGTTCAAATGTTGAAAAAGTGACGCCTCTTTGGAATTTGAAAAACTATCTAAAACTAATAAGCTAATTTTATTCCTGACTAGTTGAGTTTTTCGATTTTACTATAACAGAATTTAAAAAAGCTTTTGAATATTTCTTCCTGTAAACGAAAATAGCCACAAAAGAAAAGACGTCCAATGTCTAGATTTAGGACTTAGAAAGTAAGTGTATTGATAAAAAAATTCACTTGTTCTTCAATCGGTACTTATTTAGATTGAAGATAATTATAATTAAAAATTAAAATCAATTATCTCGACTAGAGATTCTCAAGTCTTTATTGAAGTAAGAAAGATTCTAATTTACGGAAATCTTGAAAAGGGTATTCGATAAAATTGTTTGATCAATTTGATCTGAGTGCTGGCATGAGTAATCAGTTTTGTAAAAGACGAACGCCATAGTAGTGTGCTCAGTGTAAAATTTATATCTGACCTTTTCATATTAATCCAATTGGTTTTAATAAATTTTGAATGGCTTTTTTAGATCTGGACTAATAGGAATAACAGTACTGATCAAAACAATTTTCCTATTGACCTCTGTCAAGATTTTAGTCCTCAAGATGAATGACACGTCTCTGAATTGATTAGAAAATGAGCACGTCCTCAAAGTTACATTTTAATTGCTCTGCTTTTCTCCATCATAATTATAATTATAATCAAAATTTACGAAAAAGAGATTATTCAAGAAAAGTCAAGAAAATCGACAATCCCTAAACTAAGTGCATATAAGCGGATTTTTCTTTTGGATCATGTGACGAAAATATATTAATTTCAAGTCAGGGTTAGACGCCCATCCTACTTCATGGTTCTTTTTTCACTTGGTTCTTGGCGACTAGTTGTTGTATCGAAATTCAATTTTGGTTCTCTTTAAATGTAGATTTTGTTACCCTCAAATGTCTCCTCTCAATAAAAAATCTAAACTTTAATCAAATAAACTAATCAAAATTTTATTTCTCTCTCTTGGATAGATTTCATGTCTCAGAAAATAAATAAAAACTTGATGGGAATTACTCACTACTTCTGTACTTCAAGTTGAAATAGCTCCTGAAACGTAAACAACTCATCTCTCATCTTTTGTCAAAGATACTTGGATAGTCTTGGATGCAGTCGAAATTTTGAAGCTATATTTTGTTCTGAATTTTACAATGATAATTGATAAAATTCACGTTTTTGAGTAATCTGTGTGACTTTCATCGAGAGAACAACTTTGTGTAATAAACCTAATTTACATGAAGATGAGAATTTATTATTTTTACAAAAAACTCAATATTTTTTCCGGATTCACAGAAAAAAAAATTTTGATTTCTAAAACGGAATAAGTTAATAAGATGTGGATATTCGAAAAAATTCAATCTGACCAAAGGTCGTTTTTTGAATTTCGAAAATGCACCAAATTTCCACTTTTTCAACTTTTGAACTCAAAATTTTTTATCGATTTGATGATTCGAAGCAGTTAAGCACTGATATTTGGGATCAACATTAGACAAAGAATTCGCATTCACCTGCAGAAGTTTGTCATTACTGTGGGAAATCGAAATTTATTAACACTTTATTCGATAACATTGCAATACTCAATTCAATGACGATACAAAGATTTAACTGGAGATATGTAAAAATAATTCATTTTCTTTGTTAGCCAGGAAATAACAAAGAGAATGAAGAAGAGGGAAGCATGGAAATCCATCAGGAAAGGAAGAATTTTTGAAAAAATAGCCCATGTAAGGAAGATAAACAAGAGGTAAGCTAATAAACTGTGTAAAAAAAATATCCTTTAGGTAAATAGATTTTTACGGTTAGTATAATCTCAATAGGGGCAATCAAACTTCCTCTCTCAATCAACTCGTCCAACATCCCATGCAACTCGAATTATTGCTATACCCTTTGGCGAACCAATAGGGCTTTCTAACTAATGAATAATGCAGGACCTATACAAAGATTACAAAATACAATGTTTTAGTGGGATATATTACCTAAGCACCTAGAATGAAATGAGTTTTTGGAATGGAAAAAGTATATCCGAAAAACATATACCAAAGATCAAAGATTTGAAGTAGTTGAATGCTGGATTGTTATTAGTAAAAGAATACAAGTTAAACCCTTCAAAAGCCCCGATGGGTCATGTATATGGGAGAGATAACTTTTTCAAGCTATGATAATTCTGTTTTAAAGAAACTGAAAATAATTTGTTCTTTCGAATTAACTATGCCTAACCAAGTTACAATAATTCATTGAAAATTTAAAAAATATAAAAATTTCTAAAGAGAAAAAAGAAAGAAATTCGGGCAAGAATTTCTCTTATAGAAATAGAAATATAATAGGATCTGATTATTTCTATGCATTTCGCCGATCTTTGATTTCAAGTTAATAGGTCCTCATAGATTTTTTTTTGTCCAATCGGATTGGAGAATTGCTAAAAGTATCAAAGAATAGAACCAATTCATTGATTTTGTTCAATCTAACTTTCTTCTTCAACCAAAAAGGTTAAAATTGAATGTCTACATTGAAACTGGTTGATGTTTTCTGATTTTTTTCCAAAAATTAAATCAACTATAATAATTTTCCAGGATATCCATTTCTGGATGTGAGATTAAAATTAATTAAAACTTTTTTCTTTTTCCATCTTGAAAAATTAATCAAAAGATTTGAAGAAGATATAAAAAACAAACAAACAAACTATATCTGGTCACTGAGAGGAGGAGGGACAGTTCATTCCACAGTAGAACAGAAATCAAGAGGTATCCTTAGGAAAATGAAAAATTCAACAAGCTATCTCATCTCGTTTCTATCCTCAAGTGAGCTATATATATTTCTCGATGATTGATTTGATTGATCTTGCCGCAGAAAACATCAAATTCTTTTTGAATGTGCCACACATATCTGGAAGTCGTGATAAAGGGAAATATTCAACCTCATTCCCGTTTAAATTCTGATGAAAAACCCCTTCAGAGTTCAAATATACATTCGTCTGAAATATATCTTTTAAAACTTTATCGATAACTTCTGAACTATAAATTATTGCGTTTCAAACAAGATTTGTAGATTCCTAAAATAGATGAACATTGATCTCAGGAATCCAAAATATTTCCAATGTTCAATGAATCCTTTCATGTACAATTTACTTTGTACATTTATAGATTAAACTGCCATAATATTGGTCACTCGTCTCAAAATCATGTTTAGTTAATGCAAGTAAACTAAATATGCTCAACATTGAAAAAATAATTGAATTGTTACATTATTTTGATCTTCTATATTTTAAAGATATTTTCTTCCAAAAGAATAATAATGATATTCTTATTTTCAAAGGAGGAGCAAAACATAATTAATACTCTTCAAAAAGAGTGAAATCTTTAAATTCTAAAAATAACTTTTTTCTCATTGTTTAATTTTTAAGTTGAACTGTCCCCATACTTGGCAAGAACAATTGTGATAATAATAGATTTACTAACTCATAAAAATACAAATTATTTCTGACTTCAAATTAACCCTTGTAAAGCACCAGCAAATAAATCGCATTCACTCTAAGTTTGATCAAAAGTTAGACATCTTCGAAGCTTTAGCAGATAGTTTTTGGAAAAACTCACGCCAGAAGAAGGATACGACATGTATTCGAAACAATTTCCTCAGGGTAATCTAAATGTTTTTTATTCTAATCTTAACCTTCAAGTGATGAATTATATTATCAGAGTTCTTGCACTAATAAATCTTATAATTTTTATAAACCTTATTTTTTTATCTTCCTTTTCTTTTCATACAGATAGACCAATACAACCCAGAACACAACTGGTAGTAAGCGAACAACGTCATAGTCAATCTGTGCCGAACAGTTCCCTGGTTCAAAATTAGCCGATAAAGTTTATGCTATCTTATGTATGATTAGTGATTATTGATTACTTTTCATCTATGACTCTGGGAAGTAGGTTTTCAAAAAATGAACTTTCTTTGAATTCGTATAGCCCGAAAGATATAGAGCTGAAATCTAGCTATTATTCCAGGGGATATATCGATTCAATGATATGATGTGATAGGAATAACCCAATGGGTCTTGAAGGGCTAATAAAATCATAATGAAGATGCAAGAAGTACAAATATTTTATTTGACATTATCGTGTGAGATATTCCAGTGATTCCCCACGAATATCACGATTCATGCAACCAAAAATGATCGGATTACAACAGGAAGCGATTGCATAGTTTACTGAAAAGATAACATAGACAACTGGATCAATACCATCCGGTTCAAGATCAATGGTAAGGTTATTCTCTTGTTGTCTGACAGTCAAATTTTTCGAGCTCTTATCAAAGGTCCTCAGTAGGACGTATGGCGCGAAACCAATTAGGAATAGGGCAAATACCACTCCAAACATTCTTGTTATACTCATCTCCCTAGCGAATTGCTTCTTTTCCTGTTCCAAGAGCTTCTGGTTGATTGGTTCATTTTGTAAGCTAGAACTCTTGATGGTCTTGAAGGTTTTCTGAATCTTTAACCGATTATTCCTTCGAACGTAAATGAAAATCATTGTAAAACTAACAAAAACAATTACACACGGAACCAGTAACAACATGATCATAATGAAGAAAATTCGTATCTTCTCTGAGGAAATGTAGAGACATCTGAGTTGTTTATTTGAGAATTTACTAATTGAGGTAATTCCGATTATAATCTGGTTAGTAAAGCTCTGCTCTTTGTGGGCATTTTGAAATTCCCTATTTGTCACAGTTATCAGGAAGAAAATGAAACTTAGAGTTAACGGGACAATCCTGGTCCCAAGGATGACCAAGGTTTTGTAGACGAACTTGTTGACTTTCTTATAAAACTGCCATTTAACAACAACGAGATATCTGTGAAATGATATCAGTGCATGATGCCAAACGCTAACCCCGACAAGGATCATACTCAGCTCTGGTACCAAGGCACATAAGAATTCACCCATAACCCAACCATGAGCTATGTAGGAAATGACAACGAGGGTTTGTACGAATATGAGATTTATCAAATCATTCAAACATAAACTGGCGATAAAAAGATTAATGAGGTTCTTGTGAAACTTTTTATGATAAATAATCAGGTAAATAATCCAAATGTTGCCGAAGATTCCTGGTATCAAAAATAACGTCATAATTATCCCACTTAGCATGGTTGATATGTTGGAAGGCTGAATTGAGTGCATATAGCTCTCGATCTCTGAGGCATTCATGTACACTTGCTCAATTGTCATTTTTTGTGGTTGATAGTGTTGGAATGATATAAATTAAGATGAACAAAAGATGTATTTCCGAAGCATATTACAGTTTGATGGAAATTCCACTATATATTTCTATGAGGAAAAATCCATCTGCAGAAAGTATTATAGCATTAAAGAGATCATATATAAACAACCAATGAGATTTCAGTCACCAAGTAGAGAGTAAAACTATTCATTGCCCAATAAGATTCCCCTATTTTTCAACAAATCAGCAAGCTGTCAAAGAAATACATCAATGTTCAGAAAGATGACCTTCTTCTTTTGAGGGCAATTTCTGCCTCCTTCATTTGAATAAGTGTTTTGAGATTTCTGGGAAAAGCTTAAAAAAGTAATATGTTTTCTTTGGCATCTCTATTGATTAATTATTAGATGGAGGATTAAAACTGTTTTCACCAATTTGGGAGACTTTCAAAGGCTAGAAATTCTTGTTGATCTAATGCATATATCCGCTATGGGATTTGAGAAAAATATTTTCTTGAAGGTAATTCAAGTGTATTATTCAATATTTTACTCAAAATAGTTGAGCTTTATCTATTTTGATCAACAAAGTTTGAATATTTAACCTTTAAAGTCCCACAGTGATATTTCTATCACATGTCATTTTAGCTACTCATAATTATTCATTCAAGCATCAGAAAATACTTCCCTGTTGTTCAAATCAATCCTTGAAGATAAGGATGAAGCAATTTTTCCTGAATTTAATTCATGTGTTTTTAATCTTTCTGGTCTCAATCTTTCACTATTTGCTAAACAAGTTTTAAGCCTTGGACCGAAATTTTGCATCCCAAACAGAACGAAAATGGAAGTTGAAACGGACATTGGCTTTGAAACATTCTTGGACCGAACAGATAGCATTACAGCAAGCTCTGATGAAGCTAGAGACCGCTTCAACACAGTGACAAGAAATGCGTGGCAACAATACAAGCAGAAAAATATAGATTTTTCATTTCTTACAAAAAGCCATTTTCAAGCCCTCAGTGAATTAAGAAAAGACCCGGAAGTCATGTTATGTCATTTGGATAAAGGCACTGGTATTGCAATCGTATCCAAAAGTGATTATGTTCAGAAAGGAAAATTACTCATATCAGATAACTCGAGATTTCGGCCAACAGAAGCAGAAACAGCCCTGAGAAGAATTAAAGGCTTCGAAAAAGCAATCTCAAAGAAGGTAGACTATCTTTTAGATAAAGGATTCATCGATGAAGCTCAAGCACAAACAATGAAGCCGCAATCTAACGAGATCGGAAGGTTGTATCTTCTCCCTAAAGTTCATAAGGACCTAACCATGGGATTGAAATATAGGCCAATTCTCGACATGTCAGCAACTCCACAACATAGAATCGTCAAGTGGCTAACTGAAACTCTAACGCCTTTGAGGAATGAGCTATGCAAATTTTCAGTAAAGAATTCAGTCGAGTTTGTGGAAAAACTAAGGAATGTTGATTTCGCTTCTTCAAAAATGGTATCGTTCGATGTCAGTTCCCTGTTTACAAATGTGCCGCTAAGAGAAACTGTAAAGTTTATATGTGAGAAGCTTAATGAATTTCCATCCATTTGCAGTATTCCCTCTGAAGTAATCTCCGATTTAATATTGATGACGGTTCAAAACATCGACTTCAAATTTGCTGGTTCCTACTTCAAGCAAACGGATGGTGTAGCAATGGGCAGTCCGATTGGTCCACTCCTTGCGGATATGTTTTTTGCTTCTCTTGAAAGTCGACAAATGAGTGGCCTTATCAATTCTTCCCGCCTGTATGCGCGCTATCTCGATGATACCTTTCTGGTCCTTGATGAAAGCAATGACATCGACGAAATTCTTTCGAATCTCAACTCCATGCATCGCGGAATCGAATTTACCAAAGAAGACGAGGATGACAAGTCATTGAATTTTCTCGATGTTCTAGTAACCAAAGACAATGAAATCGCTCAGACAAGAGTCTTCAGAAAGAAATCAGTCCCTGCACAATTTATGCCTTTCCTTAGTTTCAGTCCTGTGTGTCAGAAAAAGAGCTTGGTGAGGAATGAGTTCCTGAAAATTGAAAGATTAACATCAGAGGTGAACAAGGTGAAGGACAAAGAAATATTGAAGGAGTTATTAATAAAAGACGGGTATCCTGAGGCTTTCATTAATAAACATTCCAATATAAAGGTCAAAGCAGATGAAGATGTCGAGGAGCTCACACCGATTTATCTAAGAGTACCGTTTAAAGGAGACGCTGCTCATCAGGTATTAAACAACAAGCTCTTCGAAATAACAAAAAAGGCATTTCCAGGGCACAGACTTCAAATTCTACCCAGAACGACGAAGCTCATTCCAGACCTGAACAAAGATCCAGTCCCATGGCTTGAGAAGAAATGCGTGATCTACTTGTTCAAATGCAAATGCGGTTCAACCTATGTAGGTCAAACAGTCAGACCAGTGAAGGCGAGAATCAAGGAACACTTAAGTCCTGGCAACAAAGGTTCTGCGGTACAAGAGCACTTGAAGGATACGAATCACACTGCTGATGTGAACAGCTTTAGCATCCTATTTCAAGCAAACCCTAGTGATCCTCCAAAGATGAAAGCAGATGCTTTGAACAAAGCTGAAGCCCATTTCATCAAAAAGTTGAACCCAGCCCTGTGCAAGCAAAAAATCCTGGCCACTAAGTTAGGTCTAACGGGAAAAAGCAGGTTTACAAACAAAAGTAAGCTTGATAGAGCTGCAAAGCTACTTGAAAATTTCCCAATTTGCAGTTCCACCCAGAAACCCAATGCGAGCAAAGTTGGAGTGATAATTGAACAAAATGAGCAAGTAGTTGCAACTACGCCTCCCCCAAATGATCTCCAATCTTCTGCCCCGGTAACAATTACAACTGAGAATAAAAGTGAAAATCCAGAGAAGTCAACGGTAGTTGATAATCTAATTAAATCTCAGCCTGTAATTAACAGTATCCACAATACAAAAAAGGCTGCACCTGCAGTTGGCAAAAGAGGCAGAAAACGTAAAAGTCTAAGTGGGCAACCAACGATGGACAGATATGTGAAAAGAAAACAATGACCATGGATACTGCAAACCAACTTTAAACCCTCCCCCTTTTATGCTCCGGAATGATACAACCAATCAGAGGATATTATTGTACATTAAATTTATTATATATGTTGTGACGAATTTGGATAATTTGCCGATTATGCATAATCTGCAAGTTTTCCTGCTGATTATGCATAATTAGCAAAAACCTGAAGAATATGCATAATTTTATTCAAATTCATCAGGTTTTTGCCAATTATGCATAATCTGCAAGATATACCTTGACGAATATGAATAATAAGGAATTAAAGGGTGGATGGGCAATCGATCTATGCTTATATGTATGAAATATGTATTATAGTTTTAAATAATTGATAAATACAGATTTATATCATTTCTTTCGATAAATATTTATAATTAAATAACGTGTTTTCTTGAAATAATATTTTATTCACTATTTATATTTACTTTCTTAAATGTGAAAATAAAGAATATAGAAAACCCTTTATAATTTTCTTTTTCATGAAAAAAATGAAAGGGAAAGATTTATTATAATTATAATTCAATTCAAATTAAAGAAAGTAAATATAAATAGTGAATAAAATATTATTTCAAGAAAACACGTTATTTAATTATAAATATTTATCGAAAGAAATGATATAAATCTGTATTTATCAATTATTTAAAACTATAATACATATTTCATACATATAAGCATAGATCGATTGCCCATCCACCCTTTAATTCCTTATTATTCATATTCGTCAAGGTATATCTTGCAGATTATGCATAATTGGCAAAAACCTGATGAATTTGAATAAAATTATGCATATTCTTCAGGTTTTTGCTAATTATGCATAATCTGCAGGAAAACTTGCAGATTATGCATAATCGGCAAATTATCCAAATTCGTCACAACATATATATCTAGCCGGTGTAACAGTCTGACGAGATCCGGTGAAATATAAGCTTTATTACTAAATATCCACTTGACTTCCAAATCCTCTAAATGACTCTTTCATTTGAAACTGAAAATATCTTCGAAGAAGCTCGGCAGTATTTCCTTAACAAAGAAAATACTTTGTTTACCACCCATTCGATAGGAAATTTATTAATCTCCTGGAATACGCAAAGAATTCGGCTCTATCATCCGTCAGAATTGCGCTTTGCTAATTCGAAAAGAGAGTTGATTTTTTTCAAAAAATATTATTTTTAAACGTTTTTTTGAAAACGAGGAATCATGCCTCTAGAATCCAAATGAACAATTGCATGAACTCTATCTGCTGAACCTACAAAGATATCCTGTTTTTGGATCAAAAACTGACCCATTTTTTGGATTCACTAGAGTAGTCGTTTGTCGTCTGAATTTTGAAAGTTTAACTATTATTATTTCCCCTCTTCAAACTTGATACAATGATAAACTCGAGGGATTGTGTTTTTAAATGACAGGCCCTGACATAAATTTTTCCGCATACATACAATAAAATTATGAATTGAAATTCTCTTTTATCAAAATTATGGACAGCTCTTGAAGATATCCTTCTTATTATCTCTTTTTATTAATTTCCCAACAAAATAATTCATCAACTGACTAGACCATTCTAAACATTAGATATGTGAAGTAGTAAACTTTTCTGACTTTTAAATCCCAGTCTGAAAAATGTTTAAATTAATTATTAACCCACCAATCTCATATTGTTATGGAGTAGATCCTTTATCGCTTATTATTTTGATAAGGAATTTTAATATTTAAATATAAGATATATATTTTTTGATAGAAGAAGTTGATTTGGCGCCAAACATCCACTTGATCATTTCTTGGATTTCAACGTGATTCAAGAGTTTTAAATAAGGATCACAATTAGATTTTTGGAGGATCAACCTTATGAATGTGTTGAATAAATATGTGAAACACTTTTAACCCTTAGAGTCCGAGAGAATTATTTTTCATGGTTTGAAAATACGCTGATTACGAATCTACAGTTGTTTTAACGCAATTATTTTTGGTTCAGAAGTTATCGATCAAAAAATGGGTCAGTTTTTGATCCAAAAACAGGATATCTTTGTAGGTTCAGCAGATAGAGTTCATGCGATTGCACATTTGGATTATAGAGGTATGATTCCTCATTTTCAAAAAGACGTTTAAAAATAATATTTTTTGAAAAATTCAACTCTCTTTTCGAATAAGTAAAGCGCAATTCTGACGGATGATAGAGCCGAATTCTTTGCGTATTCCAGGAGATTAATAAATTTCCTATCGAATGGGTGGTAAACGAAGTATTTTCTGATGCTTGAATGAATAATTATGAGTAGCTAAAATGACATGTGATAGAAATATCACTGTGGGACTTTAAAGGTTAAATATTCAACTCTGGCAATGCAAAATTTGATTCAGAGGTACGGGCAAAAGTTTTTAAATTCAACTCATGTAATGCCTTTGCCTGTCAAAATTTCCCGACCTACCTCACATGGTTTATGTATAGATTTGGAATCAGCTTGAAAATATTTTTTATTTTACCACCCGTCCTATCGGTTTTCTTTTTACCATTTTCTATGACCTAGTTCTCCTAACATTTGAGACTTTTTGGGAAATGTCTTCTAATGCTCTACTCTTTTACTAAAGCATACCTCTCTAGACATTAATGAGGAGATTAATGGAAAGCAATCCAACAACTTATTATCATTACAATGAGAAGGGAAAAAGACAATAGGAGAACATATCTACAATACACTCTATCTTCTCTGTATTTCAACTCAGATAGCAACATCTATGTATGAATTCATTTTTTTTCATTTCCAATTACAGTCTATATTAGCTTTTTCCTCTAGTTCTCCAAGAGATTCCATGATTCTTACAGAAATCTCAACTTTGAATTCGAATATGATGTCGCCAAATTCCCATCTTTTCAAACTTGATGATTTACTTCGTTTGAGAGTAGAATTCAGATATCCTGATCATTTCCACTACTTGAGAATCAATGAAATGTTGATCTTTCAAAAAACCCCGAACATGATGGATCTTTGGAAATAATCTGATTGTAACTAGGTTGTCTATAATTGTGAATCACACATTTATTTTTACAGAGTGTAATAAGATGAAGCATCTGATGAACCAAATTCATCATTATAAACATATATTATGTATTTAATTAAAAGCACGTCTAGAAAACTTTCTCATTAGGAGGAATGAGCCATGTATAATATATTATATATATATATATATATATTGTATTTAATTTGACAATGTACACACATATCCCATATTCTATAGTATTTTCTCGTAGTCAATGAAAAATTCCCTAAATTGGAAAACTATTCTGCTCAATGTAATGAGGGGAAAAAAGTTAGTTTAGTTCCTACATCATTAAATGACACTACAAGAGAGTTTACATAGAAATATATAGTCTTCTCTTCGAAATGTTGTGTACAAGATAGAATAACTGGCAACTTAAAATCTACCCATTTTACTGGGGTTAATATATAGAACATCAGTTTACTGTAACCATGGTTTACCCAGACTACGGTATTTTACAATATTTTTATTCTCTTTTGATTGATAGCAGTAAATATACTAATTGATATTTAAATGTAACGCTATTCTCAGTGATTTTTACAAAGTTCTCTCCCCGAATTGTTGTGATTTTTTCATATTTTTAAACTTTGATGTGAGAAAAGGTGAGGAATATAACAATCTCTCATTAGACAAAGAAAACACAAATGGTCGTTAGGAATCAGTCTATAGTTGGTTGATATGAAGTTGGGGATCTATGATTTTTACAGAAATCTCGATTTTTTCATGAAGAAAAAAAAATTATTTTTAGGAAAAATATGGTCATTATTCAAATTCCCATTCGGCGCCGGAATACCATTTTTTCGAACTTTGAGCTGAAAATGTTTGTTGATTTGAAAGTGAGAGGTTGATCAAAAATTGATTTTCAGGAACAAGATTAAATAATAAAGCTGAATAGCGGCGTCAAATTATCGATAGTCTCTCCATTTTCGAGAGATTTTTGAATTATCGAAATTTCATTGATTTTCAAGTAGTGAAAATGATCAAAATAACAAAATTCCGCTCCCATACGATAATGTGATTATGCATAAGAACAGATTCAGTTAAAATAATTTTCTTGTCTAGTCCTGATCTTGAAAAACCTCTTTTGATCAGCCTCCCACTTTCTAATCAATAAAAATTTTCGGCTCAAAGTTCGAAAAATGGGATTTTGGCACCAGATGGGAATTGGCACCTGAAATTATCTCATTCTCTTAATATTGGAAATCTCTCCAGTAATTTTGTTTAAGCATTCCACTAAATTCGAGAAAATGTACACTATTATTCTAATTTTGGGAACTTGTCCACTAGATTTGGATGAAATTTCGTAAAACTGATGAAATCGCCTGTAATTTTGTTTAAATAATCTTTGAGCTATTTCTAAATCATTGCACCATGTCTGGCTGAGTGAACTCTTTAAATGATTCTTGTATCATATAAACAAAATTTCGAAAATTTTCAAATTTTGAACGTTCTTAATATTCTCTTGATTTATATTTTCATTGAAAATGTCTTAATCTGTTACATTCAAAATCCAAGATATGAAAAACTATTTAAATAAAATATTTAATTATTTATAACTGCATTAAGTTAATAAAATCGAATATAATTAATAAATATTAAAATAAAAAACGTTCAAAACATGAAAATTTCCAAAATTTAATTTATATGATACAAGAATCATTTAAAGAGTTCACTCAGCCAGACATGGTGGAATGATTTAGAAGTAGCTCAAAGATTATTTAAACGAAATTACAGCCGGGTCATCAGTTTTACGAAATTTCATCCAAGTCTATTTTCCACTAATTTTTTCAACGAATCCTATGATATCGAAAAATTGTCCACTAATTTCGAAAGAAAAGAGAATTACAGAATTTAAATGTTTATCTTTAAACTAGGCACATTTGTTTCATGTATTTGGTCAGATTTTCATATAAAAATATTGAGGCTTTTGCTGAATTAGTTAAATTCTCATTTCCATGTCAATTAGTTTTTCACTTTTGTTCGTAGCCTGGTAAGGAATTCATTTCTATGAGAATTTCGATTATTTTGCTTGATGTAGTATTCTCAAATTTCCATTCTTGTCTATAAATAAGCTGGGAAAGAATGTCTAAATTTAATTTTTCCCAGTTCCTTTCATGTTTTTAATAAAAGGCCTCTGGAATTCTTGAAAGAAATTAGCGCTCTTTGAGTCTAAAGACGTAGAATGATGACGAAAGAGCAAGCGGCATTCTTTTATCAATATTGAAACATGAAAACGTCCGAAAAGCTTCTTCTTCTATGGGTTGTATTCATGTTGGAAATACCACACAATTTTCAATCATTCGAATTCTTTAAAATCGATAAAATTTCAACTATATTCTTTGTTAGTGTTCCCATAATTTTAGTGGGATGATAATTCAGAATTTTTTGTTTGAGAAAGTTTTGAAACTAAGTCAATCAACTATTTTTGAATATTAGACTACATGCGTGTACATTATCAGCAAAATATCCATGTTTCCTGATTTGTTTAACTAGAGAACTAAAGGTTTAACATCACCTCCCAGGAATCTGTTCACATGAAGAATTGAAATATATATATATATTTACATGTTTATTGTACAGTATCTGTATTTAATCTGATGTTGTATATGGTAAATATTTCGCGTTATGGATTTGTTTGGGAATTCCCATTTTATCATTAAGAAATCGAATCTGATCAAGATTTTTTGGAATCTAGATCATAGGGCCCACTTTCAGGATACAGAGAAAAAATTTAGGGAAAAATCCATTTTAACGGAAAATACTTCAAATTTGAAATCTAGAAGTAGCGCCAAATTCCCATCTTTTGAGTTGAAACATTTTGCTGATTTCAAAGTGAGAGAGTGATCAAAAGTTGATTTTTATAATCACAATAAGACAAAAAACCGATTATCATCATAAAACTTTCGTCATTTTTCAGGGATCTTGAATTATCAAAATTTCATCAACTTTCAAGTAGGGAAAATGATGAAAAATTCAAAATTCAATTCTGACATGATTTTAGGGTGATTCTCAAAACCAGATTCACCATATTTGGTTTCTACGTCTAATTCTCAAAATCAACTTCTGATCACTCTCTCACGTTGAAATCAACAAAAATTTTCAACTCAAAGTTCAAAAAAAGAGTGGAATTTGGCTCTACTTCAAGATTTTGAATTTGCCGGAATTTCCTTAAAAATAGATTCTTTCAAAATATTTTTCCACCACATCGTGAATGTGGGCCTCGTGATCTACTGATTCCAAAATATCTTGATCAAATTCAATTATTTGTAAAAATGATAAATTCCCATCCTCATATTAACTGTTGTAGGTGTAGAAATTACATTTTTTTCAGACATATAACCTACTAGGAAAGTGTGGTCAGTGGTTATTATTACGATATCCATATGAAGAGATTGTCTTTTCACACCTAGATGTTAGAATTCGTATAACCTGGGTCAGCAACCCCTGTTAATCTTCTATTACTCAACAAAAATCTATGAAAGTTGAATATTATTTGGCTCATTCATGGAATTGACAACTGCTTATCCGAATACTAAAAAATTAGTTGTGAGAAGATGACCACACTTTCCTAATAGGTTAAATCACTCGGTACATGATTCTAATTTGGGCTTGTTGATTTTCCCGCTGGTTTTTCATTAGAATTTATAAGAAATGAAATCAAAAATAGGTGTTGTTGTGGATCTGTATCCATAACAGACATTTCTGTTACTGATATTGTCTCAAGTGTACCTTCTTCACTGGCCTTTAACAAGACTCCTCTCTTAAGCTTTGTCTCAATCAATAACACTGATAGTGATTTAATATTTTTTTTGAAAGTATTTTATTCGAGATATAAAATTCTGATGTGAAATTTTACGCTAATCACGAATCTGGTATTTAGAAAAAAATCGCCTGTCTGTGAGCTGAGATATTGGGTAAAAACCAAAATTTCCAAATTTCGAAAAACCCCTCTTAAACTTTTGCAATTTAATAAAAGATT